>RJWJ010002820.1:0-94349 GCA_004363605.1 Indri indri | reverse complement strand
CTCTGTCTTTCCCCCTCTTTCCCTCCTTCTCCCTCTTTCTCTCTATTGCTATCTCTTCCTCTCCCTCTCAGAGAACCTGACATATTTGAGTAGAGAAGAGAATCAGAAAGGGTTGAGGCAGAGGGATATTCAAAGGCATACAGATTTTTAGATCATTAGTAATGATGCAACTAATTGTCAGAAGTATTATTAGGGTAAAGAAATAATACACTATAATTAACATTGTATTTGAACTCCTTTGTGATCATTTTATGTTTTTATAATTTCATCTCATCTATTAAGATTTGTTATTACTTCCTTCAAGCTCTATCCATGCATTTTTCAGTGGTGTCAATGATGAAGATGATGATTAAATGCATTTTGACATGATATCTTGTAGGCGTACCTGTTGGTTAAACTATGTATATAAGACAAGCAAAAAATTACACGTTCTGTTTTGGGGTATCTTATAGTAATGTTGCTTTTTAATAATCCCTGCTCCCCCTTTTATTTAGCATCCTATTAAACATCCTATTAAACATCATCAGTGATAGTCTTGGATATCATTATAGCACATTAGGATCTACTGAGATTTTCAGTTCTTAAAATCTATTCATTTCGAAGTGGAGTTCAGCTTTACCATTCCTTCCCAGCCCTGATGGTCTCAGATTCTTTAAAAATTTTATGAAATTTATTTTAGTTATTTTTTACTTCTGTTATTTAATTGATTTTCTATAATTGACTGGCTGTTTAACCACTGTAGAAACATATCCTTTCTCCAGAAATAGACTCTGATGGAGAGACCATACACCCTATTTCCCCAGGGACATTTCTAGTTTGTGCCTGATGTACCAGGGTATTATTGATGGTTTCCTCTTTCATTTTCAATAGTGACCCATTTAGATTAGAAATTATATGGCCACCTATAATATAAAGTTAATTTCTAAATTTTGTGGTAGGGTTATATTTTCAGATATGCAGATCTGTTGTCTTCATGAGGATACTTATAGTTTGCAGACAGTGCAACCTGAGTTTTGGTTTTGCAAATACGGTCACTACAGTGACAGATAATTTTCTTGTTGTGTGTTAGACATGCAATGAGTAATTGTTGATTTAAACTCACTCATTTGAGCATCAGATTTTGTTAGTACTCTGGTCTAGACTAATAGCAGGAAGGAGTCCAGGATGTCAATTCATTCAACAAATATTTGTTGAGCACTATGTATGTGCTAATCACTGCCGTAAGCACCAAAGGGCACAGCAGTAAAGCAAATAGACAAAGTCCTATGGACTCATAAAGTTTGTATTCCAGAGTTCCTTTACAGGGTAATGATATACATGTATTAAGTTACACCAATGAGATTTTGCTCTTTTATAAAAATTGCCTTAACAAAAGGAAGGTTTCTTTAAAATCCAGCCTGTTCTTATTAAGACTGCTGCATGAGGTAGACTAACTTTATACCATGAATTCTTACTGGGGACATTGTTCTTTCTCTCACTCAATCACTTACCTGACATTTTAGGCCCTCCTGGAGTTGATGGTGCCAGTCACCATGATTTAAAACCAAATTTCTGGTATCTTGGTATCTTCCTGTGTTTTAGCTAACATGTAAATGTATAAACTTACTATCTTATTTTCCTTTGAATAATTTTTTTTTCTCACTGAGGACAGGTTATTGTCATTTTTGCCAATACATATAATTCTTTTCAAATACATCCTGGAGCTTTTCAAATGATTTCTTTTCTGTGGAAGCACCTTCTCTTGTTATTTGGCTCTCCATAAAGCCCATGAATATTTTAAAATTTTAATGATATTGCATAAAGGAGATAATCAGCAATTTATATACTAAGGATACTTATTCAAAAGGAGAACAATTGTATCATAAAATCAGAACCATTTAGAGTTTGAAATAGACTTAAGATGATTGTTTAATTCCCGTATTTTTTAAATATGTGCAGGAAATGTGTAAAAAATGGTACTTTTTGTGGCCAAATTTACAAAGCAGTTTGTGGCAGACTCAGAAAAAGAACCAAGAATTTTTTTATTTGGATTTTTTAAAAGAATTTTGATGATAAAAACAATATTTTCTTGTTATAAATTTGAAAAAAATTGAGAGTTATATGGGAGAAAATTCAAATATCTAGTTATCCTACTCTATGTAAATTATCATGGTCACGCAAACTCTAAAAATACATACATCTTTAATAATATTGAAGTTTCACTGTATAAACAATTTCATATATTGCTTTTAAACACTAAGAGAGAAAACATCATGTGGTATATGAGGAATGTATATATGGATTAAAAGTAAAGAAAGAACAAATTTATAAGATAGGTATAAAAACTTAGATTGTTTTGAATTACAAATTTACAAATTATGTGAGATGATATAAGATAAATGTAGAAGTAAATATGAATACCTCAGTGTCGTTTCATAAAAATATTTGTTTTATGGTACACTGAAGTGAGATACATCAAAGTGTTAATGCCATCACAGAGGTGGACACCCTTTCTTGCTCCTGGGGAGTGGCATCTCCTCTCTCCACACAGATTCTGTATTATTATATATCATCTCCTAAGTCTTCAAGGAACTTGTTTCATTGATAATTCTTCTTTCTCTGTATCATCATTTTCCTCCTAGCATTCAAAAATGACTACCTTTGACCCATACTAAATCAACAGAAAAACAAAACAATTAACGACCACCTTCCATAAACCTGTTTCCTCTTGTATCTCTCACTTATCTATCCTGTTACTGGCCAGGAAGTCAGTAGAGCTGGGGAAACTTTCAAACTCACTTGAGACATAGCAGTGTAACTTCTCTGCATCCCAGCCAAGTTGATAGTTTTATGTTTTATAAAACATAAAATAATGTTAAAAGGTGATAGTTATTTAAAGTACTTCGTGACATCTCTTTTACCTTTAAAATTAAGTATATTAAAGGAGAAGAGAGGTACTCTTCACACGCTACTTTTTCATTATTATTTTTGGGGAGCTCTAGATGAACTCTAAATGTGTTTTTGATACAATATAATTACAATTTCCAGCCATGATCTCATTTCCATTTACTTATTTTGAGGTTCTGTTCCCACTCAGATTTCCAATGGTACAAAAGAGATAGTAGGGTCAATTTATTTTAAATAATGATCAAGGAAATAATCTATTTTTAAATGAAATACGCTCTTTGTGCCATTGAGCAAAGAACAACAGACTCGAAGTCTATTTGTTACACCAAGATGATTTCGTGAGAATAGGGATGAGATCTCATATCTACTGATAGCTGAGCCACTAGCCATTTGCGTGACATTGGAAAACCAATGTTTTTTGGTTCATCCATTTATATGATGACGGGCGTGAGACCAGATCAGGTCTTTCAACATTTTTTTTCCTTTTACAAGTAGAATCCCTGCTTGAATGAAGTTGACTCAGAAGCTCAAAATATAAAACATATGAAAGTGTAAATACTCAGATTGGATTAGGGATGAGACCTCAAGGCCCAACCATTTCACTCCTTTTACACTTCAGGTGGTGTCCGACATGTTTTCATGACAGTCTCAGAGCTCCATGAGACTAAAGCTATTGAAGTAGGTAATTGCTTAAATTGCCTAGAGTTTGAAAACGAGACTGGTATTTCTTGGTTTTGTTTTTGTTTTTTTTTGTTTTTTTTTGGTCAGCAGCTAATAAATTAATATAAATTAAATTTCCACTAGATGGCAGTAGATCAAATCTTTGTTCTAATAGTTTCAATCTTGACACTCTTCAGTCCAATATTTAAGCACATATTTGGACTGCTTACACAAATTTTAGAAGAATTCCATTTTCTTATATTTTATACTTTAAAATTATTTTTCACCCTCTCTATTATTTTCACCTAGTGACTTGTTTTCAAGACACTGTGGAGCTATTGGTTAGTCCAAAGAGTCTTTATGATAGCTAGTAAAATATTACTTGTTCCGATCATGGGAATTTAAAAAAAATTGCATAACATTCAAATAAATATATTTACATTAGCATCTGAATTTATTAGTAATATACTCTTGCTTTTCCAGCTCCACTGGAAGCCTAATCTTTAACCCAAAGGTAGTGGTGACCTGTTCACTCATTCTTTCCATCTCGTAACACCTACTCCTTTCCACAGCACTCGAATTCCAATGATCATAGTAGTCTGCATAGTGCATATTATTAACTTTGCAGGGAGGAGATGCTTTCAGATTATGTTAGCTGATGAGAGTTCATGATAAGGATAATAACTGGGGAATTCAGGGAATCACAGGAAGCTGCTCCATGCTCCTAAGGTCGAAGGTACAGAACACCTTCCTTTCAGATTCAGCATGTCTTCTGGGAGCCCAACAGCTCTGGCAACCTCATGCCAACAGTGAGAATCCAGAAGTTGCCTCTGCTCCTCCTTTTGGGTACCATTTATTTATAATCCCCAGGAAAGAAGAACTGGTTGAGTCACTTTGTTGTAGTTTTACACAGATCACCCCATATGGACAGTCTCTTTCCCCCGTCTACCGGCTTCACCGCTCGGCCACGACTACCGCTCGGACAGTCTCTTTCTAAGTGTCCTAGAGCTGGCTAGATCCCATTGAGGACAGCTTATACATTGAATAGTCAATATAAAAGGTCGAAGTTTATGCTTGTTTTCCAAGTGAAATTAGTGATAGTTCCTCATTTTACTCTCAAAATTATCCCATTTTAAATGCTAAACTACATGATTACCTGAACACATTGTTATTTTTGCCTTGAACACTAATTCCTGCTCTTCAGGCCAGGGTCAAGTGGCACAAGACTTGGCTAATGTAGAAAGGATCCTCTGAGGCTACATTCTTAGGAAGGAGCTGTGGGGCATAGGCATTTAGAGTTATATGAGCTGTCAATTATGTAGTTCTTAGAATAAAAGAAAAGAATTTAAAGAAGAAAGCTAACTTTAAATTCAAGTTTCTACCTCGTTGGCTCAATTTAATCCACTAGAGACAGCCATTTTCTAATGCATTGTGGAAAATAGAATATGATTTTTATTATTAAGGTTAGTACAAAGCTAGAAAAGAATTTAAGTGGCTTGCCTGTATTACATTATAAATATCAGAGAAAATTCCAAAATCAGAACTCTAGAAATGATTAGTCACAATTTGTTATGCATAAGTGATCGAGTCTTTTAATTATCACTCTCTATAATAATTCACATTTCTACCAAATGTATGAGAAGTAGTTATCTTTCTAAGTTATTACTCAAAATTCTAAGGAATCATATTTTTAGATTTTTAAATATACTTTCTCCCACATTAGTCCTCTATCATTTTAAATGAATATAGTTAATATCGTGAATCATAGATTGCAAAATCTTTTCTTGCCCTCAGACCAGATTTATAATGAACAAAAACTAAGTGACTGAAATGTTTAACCCAGGAAAGAAGAGCCTGACTTGTACCATTCTTCGGAATGTGAAGCTTTTTCTTAAGAGAGGGCTGTGATGATCTTTTAACCTGTCTCCATGTAGGACATCAGAAAGAGAGATGAAATTATAACTTGAGACATTTTTTTTAGAACAATTTCATGAACCTTGCTATCAGAATGGGCTCCTGAAGACATTTGTGCTAAGATTTTTATCTGGAAATCTTTATTTTACGTACGGTATCTTGGACATCATCATGCTGAGTTGGAGGGCAGGGGCCATTGTAGTCTCACAAATGTTACTGTATCACTTTGAGTAGACAAAGTGTAAAAACATAAAAACAGCCGCTTGTTTGGTTGAAAACCTTATCTGCCTTTCTGAAAGATTCACTTCTGGTCACCAAATCTCTTTTTTTTTTCCTTCTCCTGAGTAAAGAAGAATAAATTTCTTAGCCTCTGAGCAGTTAGTTGGCAATATATGACTCATTCTGGCCAATGAAATGTGATCAAAAGTTATCAGAGTCACTTCCTGTTGTCGGAGGAGCCTGTGTGCCAACTCTCCTCGTTCTTCCTGCTACTGTGGTGTTGGGGGCTAGGTATCCAGTTGGCCAAGCAATGCGAGACTCTGCTCGGGAAGGAGCTACACTGAAGTGAAGAAGAACGAAGTGAATGCCCTGAGTACTAAGTGAAGAAGAAATACTTTTATGTCATATGTCATAAGTGCCATCATGTAACCTGGCCTTTCTTGACTAATATAAGAAATATATGAAGTTTAGTTTTCTAATTTAATTTTTCTGACTTAGCTTAGTCCTTGCCATAACTGAGATTCTTTCAAGCAAGTATTGAGTGAGACAGGTCATTACATAAAAGTACAAATGATATGAAATTAGACTGTCACATAAATAATTTTTAATTTGCCTAAAATGTGAGAAATCAATCAAAATTTGTAAGATTTTTTTACCTACCAAATACAATCTGTAAATCCTTACAATAAGAGAAGGAATAATCTGTAATATTTTACAGTTTGTGATTTAAAAGATCCATTTATAATTTTAGAGTTCTCAGTTTTTATTTGTAAAGTAATAGTGTTGTGGAACTAGACAAATAATTGTCAAGTTTCAATGACACGTAAGGTCTTTCAGCATAAGAACATATAAGTATTTGCCTTATAGATATGGCTATGATATGTTCTGGTTTGCTTGGTGGCAGTCTCAGTTCATGCGTGTTGTCTCACCGCAATTCTTAATAGTGCTGCCTTTCATTCAAAGATTGTACTGAATTGGATGATATCTTGTATCATGTGTCCATGGGGCCAGACTGATCAGTGACAGTTTGGAAAACATGTATCTGGTACAGCTAAATTTCCTTCTTTCTCAGTTCTGTGGAACACAATACTGCATAGAAGTAGCATTACATGGGGATGCTAGGTACCCAGGCCAGCCCACAGAAGATTTTTAAATGTATAATTGAGCTAAAGTATAGTGATTAGTAAATGTAAAATAAACATTTATAGGTTTTTGTGGATTGGCTCAGGAACCTAATCATCATGTATGTAAAACATTGCATTAGATGAAAAATGTGGTCTGGTTTCCAATAACTAACTTACCAAAGAGCTTTAGAACATAGCTGCTTTTGTCATTTGGGCATAAACATTTGGGTTTTTAAATTCAGCTTTCATTATTAGTAGTATTAATATTTTATTTTTTATTATGGAGAATTTTAAACATTTAAAAATTAGGTAATAGTATGTAAAACCACCCTGTAGCTATCACACCAGTGCAAACAAACATCAACCAATGGCAAGTTCTGTCCATAACTCCATCTGATTTTTCCTACTATATTATTTTGAAGTAAACCCAGACATCATATCATCTTTTCCTTACATGTTTTAGCATTTATCTCCAAATGAGAAATAGAAGTACTCTTTGATAAATGTAGTTTTATGTGGTTTCCATATAATAGTATATGTTCAACAAACACTTGACAAAATAGGTTTAGGTTGAACTTTAACATGTCAGCATTTAACTGCATTAAATGGACATTATCCCTTGTGCTAACAGCCTCCCATTTTTCACCTTTATCAGAACAAATTACCTTTAAATATTCCAAAAGTAAACTCTAAATTTCCCTTCAGACAATTTAGAGATATGTGCACACGCTCCAATCCAGAGATCAGGAGCTGTGAAGATGTGTTCAGCAGCTGTCTCCCTTTGAAATTCTTTGCTCCGACACTTCTGATAACAGTATAACTTAGCATTCCTGGGAACTGAGGAGTCTGGTCTTCAAAGAAAAGGTGAATACCTTAGATTGACAGGTTAACTTCAAGAAGGCAATTCTCATAAATGGAATTTATGGGGCAAATGTTAGGAGAACTAAAAATCCTCTTTTATGGGCCTGTTTATTGAGACTAGGAAGCAACAGCATGTTATAAACAAGTTCTATTTCTTTTGTGCTAAAACATTCCTGTATAATCTTTTCATAAACTTAGCAGGATTTGTAGGAAAGGAAAATTATTCCCTTGCTGTGTCATACTTCAGAATATAATTAAATCATATTTCTGATTTGTATAAAAAGAGAAAGCCAAACTGAGTTTTTAAAATTTATCAAATCTGAAGTTGAAGGAAAAAAAAGGGGGAAGAAATCTTGGTACAGATTATATTTTTAGTAAAATTAGAGAAATCTGAAAGTTTGTACCATGTTGTTTATATATTGTACCAATTTCCTAGAACTATCTATACACATATGTGTTTTTATTTATATGTAAATGATATAAAATGATTGAGAAGGTAGAACTAATGTGGTTTATTGGGAAAGGAGGACATTCGAGATAGGATTTATCTTAATTGAATCACTAGTCTTTTTTTTTTTTGGCTCCTTATATCAATGGATATAGGTGGCATTAACTTAATTAAGCATTTGATTTAGATTCCAGTGTAGGAGTAAGCAGTATATTAAAAGGAAAAGTCCTGTTTCCCCCAGTTAGTAGCCATATAACTAAGGTTAAACCTTGGTTCTCTAATTATGTAATGAGAGTAATTTAACCTATAAAAAACCATAAGGATTAAATGGGATCACCTATGTAAAGATTATTTGTTAAAATCAGCTTTATTTTCATGTTTACACACAATAAAATACTCAAATTTCAAGTGTATAATTTGTTTCTTTGACAAATACATACAGTCTTGTAACCAACACCATAATCACGATAGAAAATGTTCCTATCACCTCCAAATGTTCCCTCAAGTTTCTTTGTAGTCAGTTCCCTCCAGCCACCCTCAACTCTGCAACTACTAATTTGAATTGTCCTTACAGTTTTGCATTTTCTGGAATTTCACATACATGGAATCATACAGTGTGTAGAGTTTTGTGTCTGGCTTTTTTTACTCAGCATAATGCTGTTGAGATTCATCCATATTGTTGAGAGTATCAGTTGTTCATCCTTATTTATTGCTGAGTAGTATTCTGTATTAAATGGATATGTGTCAAGTTGATGGACATTTAGATAATTTCCAGTTAGGGGCTGTTATGAATAAAGCTTCTATGAATATTCTGGTACAAGTCTTTGTGTGGACAGTTTTTATTTATCAAAGGTAAATACATAGAAATGGGATTGCTGGATTGCATTTCAAGTTCCTAATTAATTTTTTAAGCATTTTACAAAGTGTTTTTCTTTAAAGTGGCTATACCAATTGCAGCCTCCCCAACAATGTATCAGTTGTTTCACAACCCCATCAACACTTGATATTATCAGTCATTTAAAAAAATATAGCCCTTCTAGTGTGTGGGTAGTGGTGTCCCATCGTGGCTTTCCTTTGCATTTCCCTAGGACTAATCATTTTAACATGTTTCCTTGTGCTTATCATACATTTGTGTATCTTCTTTGGGGATTTTTCTGCCAAAATCTGTTGCTAATTTTACTGCATCTTTTTTTCTTCCTATTGGGTTTTAAGAATTCTTTAAATATACATCATATAAATCCTTTATCATATATATGTTTGCAGATGTTGCTTCCAGTCTGTGGTATGCTTTTTTATTTCCTTAACAGTGTTTTTTGGAAGAACAGAAACCTTTAATATTGTAGATTTATTTGAATTTCCTAGATAAATGATCATGTCATTTATCTGTAAACTGTAAAGTCAGTTTTCTTTTTTAATTTTCATTATGCATGACATTTATTGACTTATTTATTTATTTTATTGTTAATCATATTGTTTTTACCTTACTGCACTAATTAGGACTTCCACTACAATGCTGAACAAAACTAGTAAGAACAAACATCTTTGTCTTGCTCTTAATCTTAGAGGAAAATCATTTAGTCTTTCACAAGAGCAATGTTAACTCCAATGGTTGGCAGATATTTTTATCAGATTGAGGAAGTTTTTTTCTATTCATAGTTTTCAGGTAATTTTTACTATGATATTGGATTTTGAGTTATCAAATGCTTTATTATGTGTCTATTGAAATAAGCATCTATTTTTCTTTTTATATGATAATATGGTAGACTATATTAATTACTTAATATTAACCAACCTTACCAAGATTGAGATAATGTGCTATTTCTTTTTATGCATTGATGGATGTTGTTTGCTCATATTTTGTTTGGAGTTTTTGCAGCTATGTTCGGGAGACTCATTGGTCTCTTCCATTTATATATGTATGCATGTATTCATTTATTTAAGTGTTGTCTTTGGTTTTCATATTAGTTAATTCTCATAAAGCAAGTTGGGAAGTATTCTTTCCTCTTCTATTTTTTGGAAGCATTTATGTAAAATTGGTATTATTTCTTCCTTAAATATTTGGTAGAATTTACCAATGTCATCTAGGCATGGAGCGTTCTTTGTGAGAAGGGTTTTAACAGTAACTTCAGTTTCTTTAGTAGTTATAAAGCTATCCAGTTATCTATGCCTTGTTGAGGGAGCTTTGGCTCTCTTCTGTTTTTCAAGAAGTTAACCCATTTCATTCAAGATATCAATAAGCATATAGTTTGTTGATAATACTCCCTTTTCATCTTCTTGAAAAATGATTATAAGTACATAATAGTTGTATATCTTTAGGGTACATGTGATGTTTTGATGCAGGCATATAATGTTAATTAATCAAATCAGGGTAATTGAGGTATTCATCATCTAAGGCATTTTTCATTTCTTTATGTTAGGAACATCCCGATTCCACTCTTTTAGTTAAAGTAAACCCTAACTTGTTGACTATAATCACTCTGTTGTGCTATCATATAATGCTCATTTTATCTAACTAACTATATTTTTGCACCCTGTAACCTATATTCGTGTCCTCTTTTATTATTGCTATTGGTTACTTCTGTGTTTTCTCTTGGTTCTTGATTGGTTTAATTAATGCTTTAGACTTCTTTTCTCTGCTTAAAGAATCAGATTTTAGTTTCATGGATTTACTGTATTTTTTCTTTCTTTATTTTCTTCTAATTATTTGGGTATAACTTGCTTTTCTATTTTTATTTCTTACAGTGAAAGTTTAGATCATTGATTTTAGATTTTTCTTAATGCCATGCAGTTTGGCTGTATTCTACAAATTGTTATAAGTTGCATTTTCACTTGGCTTAAATGTTATCTAATTTCTTCTTTTACCCATGGTTTATTTAGTGATGTGTTATTTAATTTCCAGATCTGAAGATTTTCCAAAATGATTTCTAAATTAATTCTATTGTGATCAGAAAACTTTATGTGACTTCAATTTTTTTTAATTTATTGAAACTGATAAATCTGTTGTTCGGGTCTTTTATACTCTTGCTGATTTTCTGTCTGATTTTTCTATCAATTACTGAGGGAGAAATGTTCATATCTCCAATTATAATATTGAATCTGTGTATTTCTTCTTTCATTTCTATCCATTTTTCTTTATGCATTTTAAAGCTCTAGTATTAGCATAGCCACATTGTTGTTTTTTAAATATGCTGATGAATTGATCCCCTTTATCATTAGGAATATAATTTGTTTAAAAATATTTACGTGACAAAGAACATATATATTCAATGTATATAACATGATGATTATATATATATATATATAAAATCATTGCACAATAATTATCATAATCAAATTAGTTAGCACATCTATTACCATTCATGCCATACATTAGATTCCCTGAACTTGTTTGTCTTGTAATTAGAGATTGTACCCTTTATGTTACATTCCATGTTATAAACTCTACTTTGTCTGGTATGAATATAACCACACCAGCTTCTTTAAGAAAAGTTTGCTTTGTATATTTATTTTAATCCTTTTGCATTTAACCTACCTGTCTTTACATTTAAAGTAAGTTTCTTCTAGACAATGTCATAGTTGAATCTTGCTTTTTGATTCAATCTGATGATCTCTGCTTTTTCTATTGCTTTTAATTGAGGTGTTCAGACAATTTACATCTAATAAATTTTCAGTGTAGTTAGGTTTATATCTATGATGTTGCACTTTTTTTTACTTGTCTCATCTATTCTTTGTTCCTTTTTAAAATCGTTTTCTCTTTTACCCTTCATATTTTGGGTTGAGTAAGATTTTAGAATTTATTTTATTTCCACTATTGGTTTTACCTCTTTTTTATTTTTTATTGATTGCTCTAGGATTTACAATATATATCTTTACCTTTCAATAGTACAGTTTCAAATAATATTATACTAGTTCTTGTGCACAGTAAGAACCTTATGACAGTATATTTCTATTTTCAAACTTTCCATCATTTGTGCTGTTTGTGGTGATAATTTTATTTCTTCATATACTGCAAATACCGCGATACATTTTTTAAAGCAATACAATTATTTTCTATAGATAAAAATGTTTATATTTATCCATTTAATTTACATTTCCAATGCTATTCATTCATTTGTGCAAGTTCAGATTTTTATCTGGTACCATTTTCTTTCTGCCTAAGGGCCATTCTTTGGCATTTCTTGCAGTGCAGTTCTGCTGGCGATTAATTTCCTCAGTGGTTGTTTTCCTGAAAAAAAAAAAAGAGTATTATTTTAACCTTAGTTTTGCAGAGATTTTCACTGGGCAAAGAATTATAGGTCAGCGCTTTCTTTTTCTTATTCAGTAATTTGAAAATTTTTCTTCATTGTGTTAGGCTTAAGTACTTTCCGAAGAGAAGTCTGCTCTAATTCCTGTCTTTTTTCTTCAGTATGTAATGTGTTTCCAATCACACTTAAGTCAGACTAAGTGTTATTGTCTTACAGGTCATTTAACCTATGTGCATATTTCTTTCTAGTCTTTTTCCTCTGTGTGCTTGCATCATTTTGTATCATTTCTATTAGTATGTCTTCAACTTCACTGATCTTCTCTTCTACAATGTATCATCTGTTGTTAATCCTATCCAGTGCATTTCCATTTTAAATATAATATTTTCCATCTCTAGAGGTTCCATTTGTGTCTTTTTTATGTCTTCCATTTCACTTGTTATAAGACTTATATTTGTTTCCCTTTTTCTTGTTGAGGATATTGAATGTATTTACAGTAGCTTTTTAAAAATACTTCTCTATAGTTTAAAAATACCTGTTATTTATGGGTCTATTTCTATTCTACTTTTTATGGTAGTATTTTCCTAATTTTTTATACACCTGGCAATTTTTTTTATTGGTTGCTCTACTAACACAGGCTGCTATTAACAAAATTCCATAGTTTAGGTGACTCAAACAAGAGAAATTTAGTCTTTTACAGTTCTGGAGGCTAGAAATCCCAGATTAAGGTTCAGAAGGGTTGGTCTCTGGTGAGACCATCTCCAATTCTAAAATCAACGAGTTGTCTCAAAGAGAAAGAATTGGTTTATAACTTTTAGGCGCAATCCTTGGAAAGATCAATCCTCCTAATGCCCCTCTTCCTTCCAGTTAGTAAGGTCTCGGTCTTTGCCTTTTTGTGGATTCTCTTTTCAAAGGTAATAGAAAAGAAGAAGCTATTGGCTTTGTCCAGTATTTCCTTGAGTTGTGATGCTGTTGTCTGTAGGGAGGACATCAGTAACTGTGGAAATACCAGAAATAGTAGTGAATGTTCACATTGTCATTGTTTCCCTTTAATCTCTTGGGAACAACATTTTTCACTGTGTGGGTTTGTCTGGGATGGAGAGAGATTTGGCAAAAACTATGGCTTTCACTATCTTTATATAGAATGGTGGAGTATACTTTTCATTATGATTCAAAATAGGTGAGTTCTGACAGAGATGAAAAGGATTCTGGTGCTGTGCTTATTCCATAGCTAATGGTTACTATTACACCTCCATAAACAGGCCTTTACTGACCACCTTTCTCCATCTTTGCTGTCTCTATGAGCTTCTATCATTCCCAGCCTGACCTATAACCTCTTTATTGCTGTCTCTACTTCACTCTGTCCCTCTATAATCCATTCTCCACTCAACATCCCAAGGATGTTTTACAAATGAAAATATGTTACTGACTGCTGCTTAAAAACATTTGGTGAATATGTCTAATCTTTATGATCATACTCCTGCAAGCATATCTAGGCACATTCGTTTATTAGATCATTAGCTTTGTGTGCTTTTGACTGGGATCACAGTAAGAAATACATTTTGTGTCATTAGTCAGTACAAAAGCACATGCATAAACACATGTGTCTAAAACTAAGTTTCACAAAAAATACTGACCTTTTCTACATATGCATACCCATGTACATATGTGACATAGGTGTAATGTGTATGTGTATTTAATATATATTAGTCCTCACTACATGGGACAAGGAATTTTGTTTGTTCTATTTGTGTACTTATGTCTAACACTTAGAATTTTGCACAGTACAGAATAGGTATTCAATATATATTTGTTGAGTGAATACATGTAAATCTTTGACCTTTGTCAAGAAAAAGTTATCTTCAAAATACTACTCAGTGATGCTGATTTGGTTTATAAATTCCAATATTTAGATAAAATAATCGTTAAATAGAAATTATCAAGGAAACCATACAATTAAGTTAGTTTCTTTCTCTGACATCTTTTTGAATCAAGACTATTTGCTTTGAACTTTGAATTCTAATTTGTTGAAGGACATTGTCAAGATGTATCTTAGCAAGCTCATTATTAATTGTCCTTGCAATTCATATTACAAAGTCCATTGGTTGTTTTTATTCTTTCTATTGTATTTTTTTAAAAAAATATTTCAGAGTTACTTTTAAACATATAAAGAATCCTTTCCCCCAGTTTTCAATATTATACTTTAAGTAGAAGCCATTAGCTAAAATAATGTCTTTAAAAGCATGTTATAGAAATGTTTCTCCTCAGTAGTTTGCAATTAAATAGTTTTCTATAGGAAAAGTAAAGCTAACAAAATATTTTCTATTCCTATTTATAGATATCATTGTCTGCATTAAGTATAAACAATTCATATTCATGATAATTTTCATTTTGAAATCACTACTTATTTTAGGAACAGGGGTTCGTGTATTAGACATTTTAATATATACTATACAATATAAAGGGAAACAAGCTACATTTAAAAAGTTATGGGTTACTTTATTTAAAGTGTAAAATCATGTTTCTTTTTTTCAGATTTGTTTAGCTTCAGGCAGAGACATATTTTCATTTACTAGACAAGATTCATCATTGTAGAATCCATTAAGTAGTAACTGAGTGCATAAAAGCTTTAGGTGTTAATAAAGCATGTTTGGAAAACTGATGAAATGGGAATCTGAGCTGCACAGGTAGTATTCATTAAATTTGAGGACATACTAGAGTCAGCTTTAAGGTACGTTCAACACGATGGTTGACAAAACCATCTAGTATATGTGACTGGGATGGGATTGCATAAACTTCCTTTCTAGGATATTTGAGCTGGCTATTGAGCCTTGAAGTTTTCAATGTTGGATATAATTTACATTAGCCTCAATAACTAAAACCAAATGGTTTCACATATTAACTGTCATTGGCCCTTATATAGTCCAGCTTTAGAACAGAATTTGAATGAGGCAGAAGTGCATTACTCTAATCTTCACAGATACCAACATAGGTGTATCAGGTGTGGAGATGGATGTCCTAAAATCCTCTATCACTTGCTTATTCTTAATATCAACTGTGGTTATTGTCTCTTCTAAAATCATTTTTAAAAAGAATAGGGTTAGTGGTTGGGGTCTGATTTTTGCATTTTGCTATTAAATCCTTGAACTCATATATGGTATTGATGACATGTCCTTCTTACAATGACTTATTAGTTAGGAATTGACTGAGTTGCAATGAAGATCTCTTAAAATAATTATGAAAATTTGAAAGAATTCTTGAAAAGTTATTTTAGAAAGTCTCCTATGTGAATTAAAAACATCAAAAGAATTTATTGCATGCTTTTCTATTTCCTGCCCAGCCTTTAAACTTTTGTTTTGCAATGATTTTTTTTTTTTCTCTTTCTCAGAAAGGTAGGGATGAAGCCTTGGTCACTTAGTTTCAGAAGGTATCTTGGATAAAATCATTTAAAAAATGGACAAGGCAACTCCTAATCTTAAGAGAAAAGGGTTCACAGTCTCAAGTATTGCTAGTTGAAGACATGCTAGACTTTGTTTCTGCAGTTTGTAGCTTTGATAACTGGTATTGGGCAGTATTTGGGAAATGACATTGTAGTAGGCATCTATATTTTCAGTACATCTACCATTGCACCTCTGTGTCTTGGAAGTTTCTCCTTCTACTGTTCTTCATTCATATCGGCATTTTGGTAAAATATAATCTCACTGATCATATGGCATCGGTTAAAGAGATCAGTGATGAATATCATACCCAATCGAGATCCTTTTTTTGCATTTTGACTTGAGGGATTGAGAGCCAGTTCAAATTTTCTGTGGCCTGGGTTGGGACATGTGAAATTCAGGAGCCTTCAAAAGCTATACTTTCTTATAAAATTTTGTTCTATTGATACATAATAATTTTACATATTTATGGGGTACATGTGGTATTTTAATATACTCATACAATTTGTAATGATTAAATCAGGGTATTTAGGATATCCATAACCTTGAACATTTATCATTTCTTTATATTGTGAACATTTCAAATCTTTTCTAAAATATACAATATACTGTTGTATACAATATACAAAATATTATATACAAAATATGCAATAAACTGTTGTTTACTGTAGTCATCCTAGTGTGCTGTCAAACACTAGAACTTATTCCTTCTATCTAACTGTATTTTTATGCCCATTGACCAAAACCTCTTCACCTCTCTCTCCCTTTCCAGCCTCTGGTAACCATCATCATACTCTCTACCTCATGAGATCAATTTCTTAGCTCCCACATATGAGTGAGAACATGTGATGTTTGTCTTTCTGTGCCTGCCTTATTTCACTTAACATAAAGAGTTTTAGTTTCATCTATGCTCCTGCAAATGACAGGATTTCATTATTTTTTATGGCTGAATATTATTCCATTGTGTATATATACTACATTTTCTTTACCCATTCATCCATTGATAGACACTTACATTGATCCCGTGTCTTGGCTGTTATGAATAGTGCTATAATAAACATGGGAGTGTAGGTATTGCTTTGATACACTGATTTTCTTTCCTCTGGATAAATACACAATAGTAGAATTGCTAAATTGTATAGTAGTTCTATTTTTAGTTTTTTGACATTTCCATACTGTTTTCCATAATGGCTGCACTAACTTACATTCCCACCAACAGTGCATAAGAGTTCCCTTGTCTCTACATCCTTAACAGCGTTTGTAATTTTTGTATTTTTGATGATGGCCATTCTAACTGGGGTGAGATGGTACCTTATTATGGTTTTGATTAGTATTTCTCTTTCAAGTAGAAATGTTGAACATTTTTTCATACACCTGTTGGCCATTTGTATGTCTTCTTTTGAGAAATGTCTATTCAGATCCTTTGCGCACTTTTTAATGATATTATTTGTTTTTTTGCAGTCGAATTGTTTGAGTTTTTTGTATATTTTGGATATTAGTCCCGTGTTGGATGAAGTTTGCTAATATTATCTCCCATTCTATAGGTCATCTCTTCACTCTATTGAGTGTTCCCTTTGCTGTGCAGAAGCTTATTAGTTTAATATAGTCCCATTTGCCTATTTTTGTTTTTGTTGCCTGTGCTTTTCAGATCTTAGCCATAAAATCTTTGCCTAGACCAATGTCCCTATGTTTTCTTCTAGTAGTTTATAGTTTTGGATGTTATGTTTAAGTCTTTAATCTATTTTCAATTGATTTATGCATATGGTCAGAGATAGAAACCTACTTTCGTTAATCTGTATACGGAAATCCAGTTTCCCTAGCACCATTTATTGAAGAGGGTGTCCTTTCTTCAATGTATGTTCTAGGTGCCTTTGTCAAAAAACAATTTGCTGTAAATACATAAATTTATTTGTGGGTTCTCAATTCTATTCCATTGGTTTACATGTCTCTTTTAATACCAACACCATGCTGTTTTGGTTACTGTAGCTTTGTAGAATACTTTGAAGTCACATAATATGATGTCTCTAGCTTTGGTCTTTAAGCTCAGAATTTCTTTGGCTATTCAGGGTCTTTTGTGGTACCATGTGAATTTTAGGATTGTTTTTTCTCTTCGTATAAAGAATGTCATTGGTATTTTGACTGGGATTGGATTAAACCTGTAGATTTCTTTGGATAATATGATTATTTTAATGATATTAATTATTCTAATCCATGAGCACAGGATATCTTTTATTTGTTTTTGTCCTCTTTAATTTCTTTCATCAGTGTTTTACAATTTTCCTTGTAAAGGTCCTTGACTTCCTTGGAAACAATTTTCCTAGGATTTTTTTTCCTTTTCTCTTTTCTTTTTTGCTATTGCAATTGACATTGATTTCTTTATTTCTTTTTCAGCTACTTTGTTATTGATGTATGGGAATCCTACTGATTTCTATATGTTGATTTTGTATCCTGCAACTGTACTGAATTTGGTTATCAGTTTTAAAAGATTTTTGGTGGAGTCTTTGGTTTTCTCTAGATATCAGATCTTGTCATCTGCAAAAAGAGACAATTTGACTTCCTATTTTCCAATTTGGATGGCTTTTATTTCTTTCTCTTGCCTGATTGTTCTGGATAAGACTTCCCAGTACTGTGTCAAATACAAGTGGTGAAAGTGGGCATCCTTGTTCTGTTTCAGTTCTTAGAGGAAAGCTTTTCACTTTTTTTCCCATTCAGTATGATGTTAGCTGTGGACTTGTCATATATAGCTTTTATTATGTTAAGGTATGTTTCCTCTATGTCAAATTTTTGAGTGTTTTTAACCAGAAAGTGATGTTGAATTTTATCAAATTATTTTCATGCATCTATTCAGATGATCATATGGTTTTTGTCCTTTATTCTGTTGACATGATATATCACATTTATTGATTTGCCTATGTTGAATCATCCTTGCATCCTTCATATAAATCCTACTTGATTATGGCAAATTATCTTTGTGGTGTGTCGTTGGATTTGGTTTGCTACTATTTTCTTGAGGATTTTTGCTTCTATGTTCACCACGAATACTGGTCTGTAGTTTTCTTTTTTGTGTGTGTCCTCATCTGAATTTTGTATCATGGTAATGCTGGCTGTGTAGAATGAGTTAGGAAGAATTCTCTCCCCTTCAATTTTTTAGAATAGTTTGAGAAGAACTGGTGTTAGTTCTTCTTTAGAAGTTTAGTAGAATTCACCAGTAAAGCTATCCAGTCTTTGGCTAATCATTGTTGGGTTACTCTTTATTACTGATTCGCTCTAATTATTTCTTATTGGTTTGTTCAGGTTTTCTATTTCTTCCTGGGTCAATCCTGATAGGTTGTATGTGTCCAGGAATTTGTTCATTTCCTCTAGGTTTTCCAATTTGTTAGTGTGTAGTTGTTTGTAATAGTCTCTAATAATCTTTGTATATTTTTGGTATCGGTCGTAATGTTTCCTTTTTTGTTTCTGATTTTATTTATTTGAATCTTATTTCTTTTTTCTTGGTTATTCTAGCTAGCAGTTTATCGATTTTGTTTTATCTTTTAAAAAAAACCAACTTTTCATTTTGTTGATCCTTTGTATTTTTTTTTTTTATTTTCTATTTGCTTTAGTTCTGCTCTGATTTTTATTATTTCTTTCCTCCTACTAATTTTGGAATTCCTTTTTCTTGCTTTTCTAGTTCCTTGAGATACATTATTAAATTGTTTATTTGAAATCTTTCTATCTTTTATGGGGTGTGGTGGGGGTTGCAGAGCTCAGGCAGTGATGCACGGCCCATTTCCTAATAGGCCACGGACTGGTACTGGGAATGGCTTGGGGGTTGGAGACCATAGCTTTAGGGGGTAGATCTTTTTCTCTGAGTTCAGACAGAGTTGAGTTCAAATTCTGTCTATATTCCTCAGCACAAGTCACCGAACTTATCTCAGCCTGAATTTCTAATCACTAATACATGGGGCCAGTGATAGTTTTCTACTTCAAATATATAAACACAGTACCTGGTACACGGTCAAAAGTAAAATTGCCTTCAAGTTCTTTATCCTATTTTATCACATATTGGTAAATTATCATTATGAAACAAATGATTGAATTTATGTCCTGGATATCATAAAACCTAAAATGACATAATAGCTTTATCACAAAATTCAAGTTCTTTTATTCCATTAGCTAAACTGTGGTCAAATTAGATTATAGGTAAAATTCGAGCCATCATTTTCTCTATTTTCTTTAATCACCCTGATTCTACAATGTCATGTGGTGCCTTGTGCTTTTACAAGGTCTAATTGCTTTCATTAAATTCTCAGTTTTGGAAAGCAGCAAAATTAGATTATCTTCTTCATCTTGATGTTGTTTTCCCTCATTTCACAGTTTTAAGACTAAAGTAAGGGTAGAACTGTATGTTTTTTATTGCATACTTTTTAAATCTTTATTTTCAACATTATACTATAAGCACAAAATATTAAAAATATACTGTCTTTTTTCTTTCTAAACTTTTACTCAGTTTCTCATCATACACCAATTGATTATCAACTGAAAAAAAATCCCAAGGCACTTAATCTCAGAGCTTTGTTTATCTTCTAATCTATTACTGATTTTTATTGAAATATTAAATCATAAACAATTAGCCATACGATGAAAAGGAAAATAATTCTCCCTTTTGCTATCTCTCCTCCTAACTATATAAAATAAAAATTTACTAGTGACAGAGAAGAAAAATATAGTAGAAATTCAACATGCTAGTCTCCAATATGTTGATCAGTGTCAGATATATGCATTGCTTTTCGGATTAAGTTCCTACAAACATGTGATTAAGAACCCCTTTTTAAAATGCTCTCCTACATACAGTACTTTATAGCCTTGGTACTCTATTTTGTGTTTTAAATTTATAAAATAGTACCTCATTTTGTTTGTTTTCAAATAGAACCTAAGCAAAGAGATTGCCTTGATTCTTACTGAATCAGAAATAAAGAAAGCAGAAATAAGACTGAGGAGAGAGGTTGGCTGAGATGGACATATCAATTTAATTGAAGAGAAGCTATAGTTAGCTATTTAATATGGTGGCTTTAAGAAGTACGATGTCAAGATAAACCATAATGGATATCTGATTCTAGAAACCATCTTTTCAAAATATTTTTTTCCCAAAAGTCTAGGGAGTGAATTAATTCTGTATTTGTGTTTTGATGAGCTAGAAATAGTATTATATTTATCACTTATGATTCCTCTCTTGATTTACTGGTTATAAAAACAAAGGCCTTTGGAAGGTGTTATCTTCCTAAAACAATAGAAAAGAAGGGAAAGTGGAGAATGTATGGTCTTAGTACATTTCGTGTTGCTATAACAGAATGTCCAAGTTGGGTACTTTATTTAAAAAAGAAATTCATTTTCCACAGTCTGGAGGCTGGGAAATCCAATATCAAGGTCTGGCATCTAGTGAGGGCCTTCTTGCTGTGTCATTGCATAGCAGAAGGCAGACCAGCAAAAGAGCACATGTGCTTGCAAGAGAGAGGAAGGAGGCCAAACTCATCCTTTTATCAGGAACCCACTCCTGTGACAACCAACCCACTCTGGCAATAACAACATTAATCCATTCATGAGGGCAGAGGCCTCATGACCTAATCACCTCTAAAAGTTCTCACCTCTAAACACTGTTGGCATTGGGGATTAAGCTTCCAACACATGGACTTTGAGGGTCATCTTCAAACCATAGCATATGGTATTCCAATAAAATCCAAATTCATTCTTATTCAGTTTGAAAGTCAAACCTAAACCTTTCTGCCAACTCACCAAATATTTTTACTGCCATTTTTTCTGACTTTTTAGTTTTTCTTGTCTTCACCAGAAAATGATTTGATTCATCCAAGCAAAACTTAAAACACAAGGTGAATTTAGACAAAATTTATGACAGTTTGTGTATTTTCTATAACTTTGTATTTCTTCTTCCATCAGCATTGTAAATTAAATTAATTAAATACATCTCATTCCTTCAATCAGTGGTTCAAAACATATGTATTAAGGACCCACAATATTGCAGGCACTGGAAATACAAATAAGAAAAACTCTTTGCCCTCATGGAGCAAGGGGAGAAGAGCAATGACCTCCATTTCTACAAGTAAAGCATATAATGAGACAGATGGATTACAATGGAGTACAATGGAGAAAAAATAAAGCAAGAAAGAGGGAAAAAGGGATTAGGGATGAGGGGCTATTTTAAACAGGGTGGTTTGTAAAGATTTGAGTAGAGACTTAAAAGAGGTGAGAGAGAGTCATGTTCTCAGGAGGGAAGCTTTGCATGCACAGGGAATAGCAAGGGCAGGCCCTGACACCAAAGAGAGCTTAGCAAGTTTAAGTAACAGCAAGGACACCAAGCCAACACAGTCACACGGGAGAGGTGACAAGATGGGCTCAAAGAAGCAGCCACGGTCAAATTGCAGAGGGTCCTGTAGGCCAGTGATCCTCAACCTTTTTGGCACCAGGGGCTGGTTTCATGGAAGCCAATTTTTCCTAGACTGGAGCAGAGAGCGTTAGATTCTCATAAGGAGCACACAACCTAGATTCCTCACATGCACAGTTTACCGGGGTTTGTGCTCCTATGAGAATCTGACGCCACTCTTGATCTGATAGGAGGCAGAGCTCAGGCAGTGATGCAAGCATTGGGGAGTGGCTATAAATACAGAAGAAGCTTTGCTCACTTGCCTGCCACTCACCACCTGCTGTGTGGCCCCGGTTCCTAACAGGCCACTGACTAGTACCAGTCTGCCGCGCAGAGGTTTGGGGATCACAGCCGTAGTCTATTGTCAGCACATTGACTTTTATTCTAAGGGTTTTGAGGAAGGATATCACTGACTTATATTTTAGAAGAGTCATTCTGGCTGTTGCATTAAATATAGACCACAGAAGCAGAAGTGAGTAAAATTAGGAAAATACACACACACACACACACACACACACACACACACAAGCATACAGTTGATCTTCAATAGTTGTGGGTTTCATATCTGCAAATTCGCCTACTTTGTAAAATTAATTTATGGCCCCCAAATCTGTGCTTAAAGCACTTTGCATTAACTCATCACCATGTGCCTGTATGGAGTAGTGAAAAATTTGAGATGCACAACACATACATTCTCAGCTGAGGTCAAAAAAGGTGATTCTCTGCTTTCTTATTTCAGCTTTCATACAGTCAACAAGTGTCCTTATTGCAGTCTATTAGGTGCCACCTTTTTTATACTTTCATGCTTTTTATTAGTGATTTTGTTGTATAAAATGGCCTTGATGCATAGTGCTGAAGTGAAGGGCTGCCTAGTATCCCTGCAAGAGGCTGTGATGTGCCTTACACAGAAAATATATGTATTAGATCAGTTTCATTCAGGCATGAGTTATAGAAATGCTGGTTGTGAGTTTAATGTTAATGAATCTACAATGCAGTATATCCCAAAACAGAAAGAGAAAATGCACCAATGCGTGCATGAGGCCACTCTAGAAAGTGCTAAATTAACATCCATAGTATGTGCCAACACTATGGAAAAGATGGAGAAGAGACTAAATTTGTGGATTCATGAGATGATGACCAAAAAAAGAAGCATAGTGGACAGCAGTGTTGTGAGGCTAAAGGTCGTAGAAATTTACCATCACCTTACCCAGAGTCAGGAAAATGTTAAACTCTTCTTGGCTAGTGCTGGCTGGCTCACACATTTCAAAACCTGGTGTGGCAGGAAAAATATTAAACTTGTAGGTGGGCCAGGTTCTGCAAATCAGGAGCCTTAGGAATTTCAAAAATACCTGCTAAGTGTTATATAAGAAAAGAGTTATGCGGAAGAATAGGTTTGCAATGCTGAGAAGACCTGCTCGTTTTACAAGGACATCGGCAAATGAACCTACATAATACAAATGGTGTCCAAAGCCCTGGCTTTAAATCATTCAAAGATCATGAAATTAATTATTTGTGAGAAATATATATTAAATAAGATCTGTTAAAACAGAAACACGCATAAAACCAGGTTATGTATTGATTAATAAAAATGTGACCAGAGGCTTACTTAAACCTAACCCTGTATTTTCCCTGGAAGCAACGGTTCTATATTCACTAATTTAGTGATTACAGTGACTTTTTAGTACAAAGCTACTACGACTAATGAGAATCAACTGTATATATGTATATATATTTGTGTGTGTGTGTGTGTGCATGTTTTGGACTCAGTTGTGTCCCCCAAAATTCATATGTTAAAACCCAAATTCTCAGTATGTCAGAATGTGACTGTATTTGGAGATATGACCTTTGAAGATAATTAAGTTTAAATGAGGCCTTTAGAGTTGGCCCTGATACAATCAGACTACTGTCCTTATAAGAGGAGATTTGAAAACCAAAAAAGATACCAGAGATGCACACAAACACAAGAATGACCATGTGAGAGGCAGCAAAATGTTGGCCATCTGCAAGCCAAAGAGAGAGGCCTCAGAAGACCCCTACCCTGCCATCACCTTGACCTTGAACTTTCAGCCTCCAGGACTATGAGAAAATAGTTTTGTGTTGTTCAATCCACCTAGCCTCTGGCGTTTTGTTATGGCAGCCCTTGTAAACTAAGACAACATGTACCAGGCAAATCATGTTGGTGGCTTGGAACAGCCATGCTTGCTATGGTGGTAGCTTGGAGTTTGGGGGACATAATTGAATTTGGATATATTTCAAAGGAAGAGCTAAAGGGATTGGCTAGAGAATTGGACATGGCTATAAGAGAAAAACAGAAATTTGCAATCACAAGTAAATATTTGCCTATTTTGTTTTCTCTTACTATTCATGTTATACCATTTTTTGAAATAAAAAGAAGAAAAAAATAAATCTTATGATGTGAAGGGAAAAAAAGAACACCCTAGTCATATCATTGGAACATATCCAGTATAATAGTAAAGGCTCGATGTGGTTTAGGAAACGACAGAGTTGTTTGTGATCTTGTGAATCTTCAGGATACAAGTTTTATTTATTTATCTTTTTTAAGACAGAGTCTTGCTCTGTCACCCTGGCTAGAGTACAATGGTGGCATCATAGCTCACTACGACTTCAAACTCCTGGGCTCAAGTGATCCTCCTGCCTCAGCCTCCCCAGTAGCTGACTACAGGCACATGCAACCCTACCTACCTATTTTTGTCCTGTTTTTGTAGAGACAGAGTCTTGCCCTTGCTCAGTCTGATCTTGAACTCCTGAGCTCAAGCGATCCTCCTGTCTTGGCCTCCCAGAGTGCTAGGATTACAGGCGTGAGCACTGCACCTGGCCCAGGGTATAATTTTTAAAAATTTGATCGGGAAAGCTTAGTTTTTTTGGTTTTTGTTTTTTTATAGAATCGAAACATTTTCTCTTTTGTTCACTAAACAAGTCAGGATTCTATGGGTCTTACACACAACAGCATACTGATGAAGACAAGATTTAGCTGACTGAAAAAGCCAAACATTTCAATTCTATAAAATATCTGTCCATATAGACATATTTTTATTCTTCTCTATGAGGAAGTCTCTTGCCCCTAAGCAAAATCACCATAAATTGAAGAGTTAGACTAGAAGAAGAGATGCTAGTGATATGCAGGAGTGATAGGAAAAGGGATAGCATGAGGATGGAGTCTGAGTTACAATATAAATATGCAGCCTGCGATGTTTCTAAATTTTAATTTAAGTTAATGGACCTCATTATCAACCAACATAATATGAATACCTGAAAAGGAATATTACAAGATTGTAAGTAGAATGTTTTCCAACTTAGTCCTTCTTCGGGATGGAAATATGAACAAAGCATGTCTTATGTACATGTATGTTTAGGGTATAGGGATGGTTTATCAAAAGGAAATAGAATGCAGGGGCTGAAGAAAAAAACATGCAAATGTGGGCAACAAAGCCATTTAAAGAATTGCTGGAGACAGGAAGGAAAGATAGGACCAGATATTTAATAAGACCTGCTGCAAATGCAAAATGTACTAGAATCTCTTCAAATATTTCTGAGAGATGCAAATAAGGATTGGAATCCCCATTTTTGCCTTTGCTTATTTAAAGATAATATGTCTCTGGGTTTGGACCACATGGATTTTGGTTTGGGGAGGGTAATGCTCCTGTGAAGGCAGACACGCCTCTCATCAGCTTGCCGGGCGCCTGCGATCCGACTCCAGCGCACTGGCCTTTATTCTCACAGGTTCCCTACCTCTTGTCTTTTGGTAAAGCTTAGTTTTGAAGAGTTAAAAGTACTTTCAAGGGAAAAAATGATTTCTTATTTCTTTATTAATGTTCTTTCACATGGTTTTCTATTAAAAAGAAAGCAAGTTGCCTCCTTAGTGCAGTAGGCAGTGTGTCAGTCTCATAATCTGAAAAAGAAAGAAAATGTACCTGCCCAAACTGTAATCAAATTTAGGAAGGAGTGAGTCCTGAATGGGTTTTAAGAATTCATAATTTATTTACTGTAGCTATGACTAAAATTACCTGAAAGCAAATTGGTTAGTGGATATTAAGTGTCTTTTAGGGAACAAAAGTGTTGAAAATAAACATGTGACTTTCTTTGCACTGTGGATTAAAGCGTACTGTTTATAAGGTGATAGAAAAGATCAATGATAATTACATGATTTAAAAAATGTACTTTGAAAAGTAATTTCTGCACATTTTAGTTCTGCCATTAAAGTGTTCAATTTCACTATTTGAATTTGCATTTTAAAGTAATAAAGATATATTTTTGTGAGATAGTATCTTGGGATGATTTTTAGGAGAAACACATTTTCATACATTCAATTCACACTTTTTGTCTTTTAATGCAATTACACGTTTCACTTTAATAAGGAAATAGTTTTAATTTTGCTTTTGTTTCCTTATCTCCAATTACCACTGTGACTCTTATTTATATTAAGAGGATTGTGTGGTTATAATAAAAGATTCTTTTCATAAGAATTGCCAACATTTTAAGGCTATATTCTTCCCTCCATGTTCATTAGTCTTTTATTTGTTTCATAGTATTTCATTTACTTCACAGTGAGGAAAAAAATGTGTTCGAAGTGTCTAAGTCTCTAACCCCAGAGTTGCCTTGGCTAATTGAGTGGAACAACATTTCTAGCTACAGAATAGTTATTTGCTAACAGATTCTTCTTTCTCAGTACTTTTAACATAAGTCACCAAGTACCTATTGGAGCTCCCAACAAGCCTCGAATTCTGGAATTATTAATTGATATTCAATGAAATCTATTTGAATTTCTGATCAATGTTATTTTCAGAAATCAGGACTACTTGATTTCATTTAAATAAATGTCACTTTTAGAATATTTATTTTTATCTTTTTATCTCTTATATGAATTTAGACATCTACTTTTTACTTTTAGAGCTAGCTTTATTTACTGCTTGTTCTTATTCTGTCATAGGATTGTATCTCATTTCTGTTTTACTGGTAACTTATTCCTAACAGGCAAAAGTTTGGCTTATCAGCTGTTGAGTTACTATTCATTTCTTTTCTAAGGCTTACATGTTAGATTAGCAACACTTTATAAATTACTTTCCTATATATTATTTCATTTGAACTTGACTGACTTCATCCTGTGAAGTAGATGGGAGATTATTATCTTCAATATGTAGATAAAGAGATTAAGGTTTAAAGAGAGTCCATGACTAGCCTGTAGGAACACAGCTGATGAGGCTGAAATGGGTGAACTTAGGATTCACCCAGTGCTTCTGACTTCCAAGTCTTGTGCTCTTCCCACTAATATCTTTTTATCTTTGCAGAAAATTGAAGCCTAGGTATTCTGCAATAAGGGGTACTTCCAAGATTATCAGTCTTGAGTATTGCCATGAATATAATGCTTAATAAATGATACTATGCACATTAAAGTAAACATGTGTGAAAGTGCTTTTTTAATTGGGTCTCTACATACACAATATAATAATAATATTTAGTTTAGTAAAATAACATTAATGTAATTAGATATAATTGAGAAATATTTGATGTCTTCAAAATTATTTCAGGTCATCATTTCTTTTTTTGTTATACAATATAATTTTAGTTTTTAGTAAAAATAAGTTGCACATATTTTAAAAAGACATATAATTCTAAAAGGCTTAAGTAAGATACTGATTTCACTGCTTTAAGAGAGAACAAAGGAATAATGGATTAAACAAGGTAAAAGTCTCATATCTCTCTTTTGTGTGAAAGTGCCACGATGAGAATCTATTGCGGTTGCATGCCAAGGGGCAAGGAAGGGACAGGTAAAGGAGCTCTGCCCCTTGAAGTCATCTAGGACCCCAAGTTTTGTTCTTTCACCAAGTATTCTCCTTACCTGCATAGTCAAAACTCACCACTACATCCACAGTCTGGCACAAGAGAAAGGGGAAAGAAGAAATCAAAGTTACATAGGAGTAACACACATCAATTTTGCTCATATCCGGGGTTCTTATTTACATGGCTTTTCCTAGCTGCCATGAGTTAAACTAAATCTTTGGGGATTCTGTTACTGAAAAAGTAGAATGAATGAATGGATATTGGTTGACAAATACCATTCTCTCATAGTCTGATCACTCATATATCAATGAATCATTTTATTTATTTTTGATACCTTTAAAACATATTATGTTTTGGACACAAAATGATCCAAAGTAGTTTTGAATTACTTGGTACAGCTCAAAGGATGTATAACTCTATCCTTTGAGTCACTTAAATCTAATTGTTTTCTGGCAACCTATAAACTAAAAGATGAGTTAGTAATCACTTTCCTGACTCCACACACAAACACTTGTTTAATGGGGCCAGGTATCACACTAACATCTCTTTTTTCAGAAATGTCAAGAATATGACACAGAATAAAGTTACTGTTTCATTACAGTTATCAAATCCTGCTGAACATTAAGTGCCAGATCCTCCTAAATTGACCATTATTATTCTGCTTTCTAGAGATAACTATTTTTTTTTTCTATTATCCTCCATGGCTCCCATATTTTCCACCTGAAAAGTTTTTTATTTGTTTTTTTTTTTTTTTTGGCCATTATTCTCCATGGCTTTATTTTAGGTGAGTGTTGGAATGTGTTCTCTTTGGGAAAATATGGATTTTGCAGCCCATTTCCTGCTAGAATAGATTTAGAGATCTAGAGGTTGCTTTGAAAGTTAAAAAGACATAAGCTTTTAAAAAATTTCCTTTGTGGTTTCTTTGAAAAGACAATTTTCATAAAAATGTAATAGTCTCAGTTAGTTCCATGTGCAGATAAGCACAAGTAAAGATTTCATGTCACCATAGATGTTAAAGCTGAGACTCCTGTTCATTTATTAGTTCTGTGCAGGCAACAACCCATAGCTGACATTATAGCTACCAGATAAAGTAATACAAATAACAAAAATAATATTTGTAAAGGTGTAATAAAACAATAAGGACTAGATATCAGAGAGGGCAGAACCATTCTGAGGTGATTGAACTGAAGAGTAATAGTTGCTTAAAACTCCCTACAGGCACCGCCAATTATGAATGAGGGCAGAGAATAAGCCCAATCCAAGCACAGGGCTACTACTAAGGAAAAAGAAATCAACAAAGCTTTTAGTTGTCATGGAAACCTGGAGTGACAAACTGTAAACTTGAGAGGATTCTAACACCTGGCTGAGTTCTGGGGCTACTCAAGAGGTTGAGGAGCTAAGTAAAAATACAAAGTGAAATTTTCTGCTGTCCTGTGGATATTAAGAAAAAAATGACCAAAGAAAGAGTGGCTTACTCAAATATACAGATAACCTCCCCCTGAGTATAAGGGCCTGGATTGAAGGTCAAGTGATCGAAGAACTGACCTTGGAACCTGTGACAGTGGAGCTTGATTCTTTGTCTTTCAGGAATGAGAAGAGTACTTGGCAAACTCTCTGTCAAAAGCTCAGGGAGGTCATGCCTGAGGAGCAGGAGTTAACCATAGGTAAACTGAGCCTTACTAAAACTATGACAAAACCCTGAAAGAGTTCAATCTCTAATTAGATGAGATCATCAGTCCCTCCTTAAGTGTTTCTAACAAAGGAAAGGGGAAACCCTCTCTGATGGAAGTGATTTTCAATTAAAATTTCCAACATATAACAAAAATTACTAGACATGCAAAAGGTAGGAAAATATGACTGATAATCAAGAGAAATAACAGATAATTTGAGCAGACCTGTAGATGTTGTAGATATTGTAGGTAACAAATGGGACCTTTAAATTAATTCAGAACTTATAATTAATGTATATTAATTATAACTAAATATTAATGAAAACTGAGGAAAAGTTGACAATAAAATGAAAGGATATAGAATTTTAATATAGAACTAATATCTATGAAAAGATTCAAAAGGATATTCAGGAGCTGAAAATACAATATTCAAAATTTAAAAGTCAAGAAATGGTTTTAACAGCAGTTTGGAGAAAATGGCAAAAGAGAAGACATGTCAAAGGAAAATACACAAGAAAGCATGGTAGAGAGAAAAAAATGTAAAAATGAAATAAAAATGAAATGAGTATAAGAGGTATGTGTAACATACTCAAAAGATCAACTTAATGAGGGCTACACTCTGAAGCCATCTGAAACAACACAGGAAGAACAATCTTTTAAATTGACCTTTCTTGCTGAGAACAAATTGAAATGTGACCAAGAAGCTCAGGTGGCCTATCTTATCTCCTGCTGTTTGAGATACAGAAGCTAGTTAGTTTTCCAGATTAAGTGAGGGCCCAAATTAAGTTACCTTCAGCCAATATAAACTGAAGTTAACAGGCTGAGGGAGATACTTTTTAGCAAAGTTCTATTCTCTTTTCTTTCTTCTTTCTAATGGAGTAACTCTTGCCAGTTCATTTCTTTGAGGCCTCTTTTAAAGTGACAACAAGCAGCCAACAAGCATCTCCATTTTGACTATGTCTAATGATTTTCTCTAGAGCTGTCCTGTTCAATAAGATAGCCACTAATTAATTGTATGTGGTTACTTAGATGTAAATTAATGAAAATTAAACAAAATTGAATATGCAATGTCTCAGTTGCAGTAGCCACATTTCAAGTGCCCAATCACACTGAACCGCACAGATGTAGAATATTCCCAACGTTGTCTATATCTGTTTGAAAGTTCTATTAGACAACAGTACCCCAGAGCTATGGATTGAATAATCATACAATTTTCCTTTTGACTTTTGACTGATGCTTACCATGGTATGAAAAGTCAGCAGCTTTTTAGCTGGCAATATTTACTAAGAGCTTTACTTTAAAATAATTGGCCAGAAATGCATACATTTTGTTGGAATTTAACTATCAGAAACTATATATCATTCCTTGACTGTCTTTGTTTCAAGAGACAAAATCTTAGATTTTTTTTTCTGGTATAATATGCATGGCTGCCACTTTTCTCAAAGATCAGTAAAGAAGGAGTTTGGTGGTGGTGGTGTGGAGGTCATGTCTTACCATTCAGCATGTAAAGTTTTATTTTATCTTCCCATTTTCAGATGGCACCCAGGCTTTCCACTCTGTGCAATGTCTCTGAATCTAGTGTGCTTCTATTTCAGTACTGCTATAGGGAAATCCTTCGAGGAGGGAGATTAAAGAGAGCTGATCACCATTGTGTGGAGACAAAGGGGATATCTAGGAATATGATTGCTTTTCATATCAACTTTTAACTAGTTTTCTTATTATTGATTTCACCTACTCTCTGTCTTCAGGGTTTACGGTGTCTCATATTTTTGAGTCTTTCTTTGGTATGTATTACGTACTGATTTCCTTTGGCTTTCTTATGATTTAAGATATTTAGATTTCAGGTTTCTTCTATATGTTGCCTTTCACCACTTTCCCACCTTCTTTCTTTTTTATTTCTTTTTATTGGTATAAATTTGTGGGGCATAAGCCTAATTTTGTTACACAGATATATCGAGTAGTGGTGAAGTCAGGGCTTTCAGGGTGTCAATAACCAGAATAATGTGTATTATATCCATTAAGTAATTTCTCACCATCCTCTCCCCTCCCACTTTCCCCTTCCAAGTCTCCATTGTCTATCATTACACACTGTATGTCCATGTGTACACATTACTTAGCTCCTACATATAAGTGAGAACATGTACTTATCTTTCTCTGTCCGAGTTGTTTCACTTAAGATAATGGCCTCCAGTTCCATCCATGTTGCTGCAAAGACATGCTTTGATTATTTTTTATGGCTGAATAGTATTCCATTGTGTATATGTGTGTGTGTGTGTGTGTGTGTGTGTGTGTGTGTATCACATTTTTTTTAATCCATTCATCCATTGATGGATAGTTAGATTGGTGCCATATCTTTGCTATTATGAATAGTGCTGTGATAAATACACAAGTGTAAGTGTCATTTGATATAACAATTTCTTTTCCTTTGGGTAGATGTTCAGTAGTAGGATTGCTGCTTCAAATGGTAGTTCTATTTTTGGTTCTTTGAGAAATCTCCATACCGTTTTCCATAGACATTGTAATAATTTACATTCCCACCACCAGTGTATAAGAATTCTCTTTTATCTGCATCCTTCCCAAGATCTGTTACTTTTTGCCTTTTTAATAATAGCCATTCTGACTGGTATAAGATGATATTTCATTGTGGTTTTAATTTGCATTTCTGTGATGATTAGTGATGTCGAGCACTTTTTCATATGTTTTTTGGTCATTATTTGTCTTCTTTTGAAAAATATCTATCCATGTTCTTTGCCCATTTTTTAATGGGATCATTTCTTTTGTTGTTGTTGAGTTGTTTGAGTTCGTTGTAAATTCTGGATATTACTGAATTTTAGTCCCCTGTTAGATGCATAGTTTGCAAATATTTTCTCCATTTCTACAGGTTGCATGTTCACTCTGTTGATTATTTATATTGTTGTGAAGAAGCTTTTTAGTTTAAATAAGAGTAACTTGTGTATTTTTGTTTTTACTGCCTGTGCTTTTGAGGTCTTAGTCATGAATTCTTTGCCTAGATCAATGTCTAGAAGAGTTTTATCTAGGTTTTCTTCTAGTATTTTTATGGTTTTAGGAATTACATTTTAAGTTTTTAATCCATCTTGAGTTGGTTTTTGTATATGATAAGAGATAAGAGTGTAGTTTCATTCTTGTGCATATAAAAATCCAATTTTCCCAGCTCAGGACCAAATGGATTCACAGCCAATGTTTACCAAATACACAAAGAAAAACTAATACCAATCCTCCTGAAACTGTTTCAAAAATTGAAGAGGAGGGAATTCTCTTTAACTCATTCTATGAGACCATTATCACCCTGATACCAAAACCAAACAAGAACACACACACACACACACACACACACCCACACACACAAAAGAAAAGAAAAGAAAAGAAAGAAAGAAAGAAAACTACAGGCCAATATTCCTGATGAACGTAGATACAAAAATCCTCAACAAAATACTAGCAAATCAAATCCAACAGCACATGAAAAAGAATACAGTATGATCAAGTGAGTTTTATTCTAGGGATGTAAGGATGATTCAACATATGCAAATCAATAAATGTGATACATCAAATAAACAGAATTAAGGACAAACATCATATGATGATCTCAACAGATGTAGAAAAAGAATTTGATTAAATTCAGCATCTCTTCATTATAAAAACGCTTAATAAACTAGGTATAGTAGAAACATACCTCAAAAGAATAAAGGCCATATATGACAGACCCACAACCAACATCATCCCCTGAGAACTGGAACAAAACAAGATTGCTTATTTTAACCACTTCTATTCAACATAGTATTGTAAGTCCTAGCCAGAGAAATTAGGCAAGAGAAAGAATAAAAGACATCCAAATTGGAAATGATGAAGTAAAATTATCCCTGTTTGCTGATGGTATGATCTTATATTTAGAAAAACCTAAAGACTCCAACAAAAAACTCCTAGAGCTCGGTAAAGTTTCAAAATACAAAATCAAAGTACAAAAATTAGTAGCATTTCTATACACAATAATGATCTAGCTAAGAACCGAGCCAAGAAGGAAATCTCATTTCTAATATCTATAAAATAATTAAAATATGTAGGAATATATTTAACCAAGGAGGTGGAGGATCTCTACAAAGAAAACTATAAAACACTGATGAAAGATGTTGTAGATGACAGAAACAAATGAAAAAACATCCTAGGCTCATGGATTGGAAGAAACAACATTGTCATTGAATATGACTTATAGTCATTGAATGTGACTTACATATTCAATGCAGTTCTCAACAAAATATCAACATCATTTTTCACAGATCTAAAAAAAAATAATTCTAAACTTCATATAGAGCCAAAATAGAGCCCAAATAGCCAAAGCAATACTAAGGAAAAGGAACAGAGCTGGAGCCATCACATTACCTGAGCTCAAATTATACTACAAGGCTATTGTAACCAAAACAGCAAGCATGGTACTGGTACAAAAATGGACACATAAATCAATGAAACAGAACAGAGTACCCAGAAATAAAGCCACATATCTACCGCCAATTGATCTCTGACAAAGTCAACAAGAACATATTTGGGGAAAGGACACTTCACTTTTTTACATTTTCCCTATTTTATTAAAAATCTGTCTGCTTCCTTCTCCTTTCCTGTTTTTTTTTTTTTTCTCCCCCTGGGAATGCTCTCCCCAACTTAACTTTCTAATAGACATTTTAATATAATTTTTAAAGGGAGAAGAGGTAAACAAACATGTTCACTACTCCAGGTTTAACCAAGAATCCTGTGTTATTTTATATCTGAGCTGTGAATAATAAGCCAGTGAAAAATTTGTATCAGTAGGAACTGACATGTAGTGTGTATTTAATATGTGCCAGGAACTTGCAGCCTTTTAAAATATGAATAATTTTATGCCATAGTTGGTGTTTTTTGTGTGAAAAAAACCCCTGAAGTTCCAATAAATTAAATCACATCCTGGAGTCCCCAGAGCTTAATAAGTGACAATGTATCCATGCTATGTAAGCTGTGCATTTAAGATATTTATGCCTGAATTTGTCATGCTTGCTGATATCATATAGTGCAGTGGTTAAAGGCACCATTTATCAAGGCTTCCTGCCTGGATTTGAATCCCAGATATGCAATGTAATAGCTGTGTAATTTTCTACTTAATTTATCTGTGTCTCACTTTCTCTGTGTGCAAAATTTTGATAACAGTAGTATCTACCTCATAGGTTGTTGTAAGGATTAACTACATTAATGTATGTAAAAGGTTTTGAACAATGCCTGCCATAGAGTAAGTCCTATAGATATGTTAGTAATTTCTAATCGTGCCGTTTTACTCCCTTTTCTATCCCAAGGAAAAGACATTGCTTCCTCTTATGGATGGCTTTTTAAATCTGGGAAGTGTGGCATTAATAGTATGTTGTCCTCTTGTGCTTTTTTTAAATCGTGTCTTCCTAGAACTTTCTGTCACTACAGATTGAACATAGAAGAACTATTACTGAGTGAGCTAATGAAAGAGAAACATGATGATTTATTTTACTTTTAAGGGGGAAATAGACCATATAAGTTCTGGGATGGCTCTCATGTTAATTTAAAAAAATTCTCCAGATTAATTTAAGTGGGTTTTCTATATTATTTTTATTCTGTTTATTCCAATTTCAAAAGCTCTCCTAATTTTGATATTTGATTTAAAACCCCTAGAAAACATTTCCCCATAACGAAATTGCTTTAGAACCATAGTTTTCAAAATGTTATTGCACAGGACGTCAAAAGTAGTTGTGGGAACTTTAAAACTATCCTGAAACAACCTCCTTGTTTGCTTGGCTTTTATATTTCAAACTAAATCCAAACCACTCAGCTTGAGTGCCATCAGCTGTTGGCAAACTTAGCTCCTTGGTTCTATGCAAAAGTGAATCATTTTGTAAACACTCTGACAACCAAGATATAAATCCACTAGTTTACACAGGTGACCTCATGAATATTCCTTTTCACCCTTTGTGTGTATTAGGAAATATTACAGACAGTGAATATTAAAACTTCTTCTAATCATTGTAACTGCAAGGAAAGGCTGACAGATCCATACTCTGTACATGTGTTTTAAAGTTAAGGAGGAAAGGACATGAGAAAATACTTTATAAGCTTTGTTGGAACCAAGGCATTTGGAGCACGGTTTAATACATTTGCCAAATCCTAAATACAGCTGGGTTCTCCCACAGTTTCTTTAATTAGAAGCAGATTTCTGTGCTAATTCTGTAATGTGAAGAGATCTCTAGCAGTATTTCTTTCCTAAAAGTAGGGCATTATATTTGCAATGATCACTTCTAATATCAACAACTCCTTAGCAAATTTTTTGCTATAATTCAAATAATATCTGGTTATACATTTCTAATATTTTTAGTAGGTTACCTTGTTGTGTAGCTATATTAATACATTTAATTAATAAGCAAAGGTATAAATTATAATTAAAATTAATAACTGATAACCAAGCTTACTGAGTATTTTATGTTAGGAAAATATAAAAGTAGAACATACCTAAAGATTTAAAAATACAGAAATGTGCATATTATAAAGTAAAATTCCATATCCTGTTTGAATGTGAGAGAGAAAAGTTTGCTTCTTACTTGTTTACAAAGTTTACCAAATTTTAACATTTTGATATGATAAAAATTTAGAAGAAAAGACTAATTAAATTAAAACAAAAATGTATTTATATTATATTTATATAATACGTATATTTAATTCAAAACTACAGCACTAGTTTCTGAGTCACCAAATGTGGAATTTAATGTTAATATGAAGGAAATACGGTTCTTAAAAATTTATCTGTTTCTAATACCTATATATTCACTTTAAGGCTCAGTATATTACATCCTTAAGTAGAACTAACAATACTACTAATAATTTAAAAGAAATTTATTATGAATTTTTATAAACCAAGCATTCAAATAGGTTTTTTTGAAGATTAACAGTTTTTCATTCATTGAACTGTTTTTAAGCTGCACCTATAAGATACCTTTATAACAATAAATACTTTTATAGTAGTAATCTACACCAGATGGCATCATCATGATTTTCCAAACTTTCCACCTTTCAAAAATTATGCAATTGATTTTTGTTGGTATTATTATTATAACTTGGAGTATTGACCTGCTTTTAGCAGCACAGTGAAAGAGCCGTTTTGGGAAAATGAGCATAATTGAAATACAGGCATTTGCTAAGGATATTCTATAAGGATCATTTTCATTAAGACACAAGAAATTCCCCAAATATTAGTTTAAGCACTGAAAATTATCCCAGCAATGTAGTTTGAGAAAGAAGTTCTTTTCCTATTATTATGCAGGACAACTAAATAAAGGGTCCACACATATATATCAGTTTGTTCCTAGGATCTTGATTATTTTCTGTTGGTCCTTGTGCTGTTCCCTGTATTAATACTACATTATCTCAATGTTAATATATTTTCAGGAAAGTTTTGGTATCAGTTGAAAAAGCCTTCCCATGTTTTATTTGCATACAAGAATGCTTAGCTATTCATGGCTCTTTTAATTTCATTTCTGCTTTAGAATGAGCTGTTAAGTTGAAAATTCTGTTGTAATGTTGGTTGTTATTCCATTGGATCTATAGATCAATTTGTGAAGGACTGACATGTTTATAATAAGTCTTCAAGACATAAACATGGTATATCTCTTCATGTATAGCATTAATTTCTCTCAATAAACTTTGTTCCATAGACTTGTTACACATCTTCTGTTAGATTTTTTCCTTATTGCCTAATATTTTTCATGTTATAAGTTATACCTTATAAAAATATTTTTTATTGTTGAATTTAAAAATATAATTGATTTTAGTACACTGATTTTATAGAGAATGACCTTACTAAAGTCTTATTAACTCCATCAATTTGTAAATTGTTTCTATTTTCTATGTCAGAAAAAAACATCATCTACAAATATTGACAGCTATCAATACTGACATGTTGAATAAGTGTGGTGACAGTATCTTTGTTTGCTTACTGCCTTATTGTTGTAGATTTAGCACTAAGCATGAAAGCAGAAATTTTATTTTTAGATTGAAATATGTGCCCTGTTGTTTCTAATTTGTTGAGTTTTTTAAAGTCATGAATGGATGTTGAATTTTTATAGAGTTTTTTTGTATATTATAGGAGCTAATAATGTAACTATTCTCTTTAAAATGTTAATGCGGCAAATTTTATTGATTTATTTTTCAATGTAAGCTAATATTATATACCTAGGATAGACTTGGTACTGAGATGTTTACATATGACATATTGCTGGTTTGCTTTGCAGATTTGTTTTGAATTTTTGCATCTACATTTATGAATGAAAGTGACCTAATTCTCTCTTTTTTTTTATTAATTTCCTTTTTCTGGCTTCATACCAAGTTTATGCTAGGCTCACGAAATGAGATATAAAAATGTACTTTCTTTTTCTAATTTCTAACAGAGTTTATATAAGATTGGAAATATTTATTTCTTAAATATTTATCAGAACACTCTGAAGAAGACAAAAAATTCTGGACTATTCTTTGAGCTATTGCTGCCATGCATTTGAACATTTTAAATCTATATATCTACATAGCATAGACATAAAATTTTATATATATGTTTATTGACTATAGAACTAAATACACTTATAGAAAAACACATACATTATAAATGTCCAGATTAATAAATTGTCACAAAATGAATACACTTATGTAAACATCATCAGTATTAAAACACACACACACACACACACACACACACACACACACACACACACACACACACACACAGAAATAGACCTACCCCAAAAGGCCCCCTGGGCTCTCATTAGTCATTACCACTCCTCCTTCCCGCATCCCCAGAGGTAACCACTATCCTGACTTCTAACACCTAAAGTTAATTTTGCCTGTTTTTGAAGTTTCTTCGTGCCTGGCTTATGTCATTAGGTATGATGTTTTTGAGACTCATCCACGTTGCCATGTGTAGCAGTAGTTAGTTTATTTTCATGGATGTTAGGCACCGCGGTGTATGTCAATTGTACTGTTCATGCATATTTTTCATTCGTCTATTTAAAATAATGTTGTTATGAGCATTCTTATGCAAACCTCCACATATGCACATAGTTTGTTGGATATTTATCTAGGAGTAGGAGTGGAAATGCTGTTCTTAGTGATCTTCCTCTTTATTTAATAATGCCCAACTATTTGTGTGTGAGAATTCCTGTTGCTCCACAACCCAGTCAACACGTTGTATTGGTGAGTGTAACAACTCATTGCGTTTTTCATTAGACTTTTTCCCATTATGAGTGAACTTGAGTATCTTTTAGTATGCTTATTTGCTGTTTGGATATCCTGTTTGTAACATGCCTGTTCAAGTTTCCACCCCCTTTTAACAAAATCAGGTTGTCTCACCTTTTCCTATTGATTTGTAGAAGTTCATTGTAAATTCCAGATATGAGCCCTTGTTAGTTACAGGAGTCACAAATATCTTCTTCCTGTCAGCAGGCTTGCCACCTTTTTACTTTCCTAAGGATGCCTTCTGACAAATATAACTTCTTAATTTTAATATAATCAAGTTTATCAGTCTTTAATTAACAGTACTTTTTCTGGTAATGTTTAAGAAGCTTTTTCTTTGAAATCCTGTTACTATCCTCCTGTATTATCTTTTAGAACATTTATTGCTGTGCCTTTTAAATTTACATATATCATCAGTCTCGGCTGATTGTTCTGTATGGTATGAGATAGGAATATTTATTTCCATAAATTTTTATAAACCACATAAAACACCTTTATTACAGGGTCAATTGGATTTACCCACATTTCGATCGCTTTTCTTGTGCTTCCTTTCTCCTTGTCTCTGAATCTCCATTTAGGATTTGGGATTACAATCAACCTCAGTAACCCTGATGCGGGGGGGGTGGAGGATTAGTTCTGGGGCCCATGCAGATACCAAAATCAGAGTACACTCAAGCCTTGCAGTCGGCATTGCAGAATCCGCCTATAGGTGACAAATCAGCCCTCTGTATCCATGGGTTTCACATGGTGAGAACACTGTATTTTCTGATCTGAGTTTGGTTGTGGATTTGAACCTGTGAATGTGGATATATGGAGGGCCAGCTGTATTTATGTCAAAAAAAAAAAAAAATCTGTGGTCATTGGAGTGAGGAGAATACAGCACATTACCATTTTCTTAGTTTCCACACACATTAAAAGATAGGTCCAATCCCAGTAATGAAAATGAATTCAGAAAAGACATTAATTTATGAAATCTATTCATGTGAGATCAAAGGAAGCTGTTGACCAAGTCAGTATTCTTCTCATACCCAAAAGAGCACATTTCATGAATTTTATGTGTATTGTTTTCAGTAAAGTATTTGGAAATTTTTTTTGTTTTTTCTTTTTTTCCTTGTTCAAAGTTTTCAAAGGCAGAAAACTTTTTTTATGGGCAAATACATTTGAGTTTGAATACATTATTTTAGTGACTGTTTGGCAATTTTAAGTCTATGTAAGATGTCCAAAATTCTGAGGTAACTGGTAAAAATCTGTTTGGCCATAAAGTGCACACAATGGTAATCAATTTAAGGCCATATTCTAAATTACCAAAAGTTAAATTACTAATTTAATAGTATAACTATTAGTGAGTTATACTAACTTACTAATATAAGAAAAGGATCAGATGTATTATTAAATTATGTAGTTTGTCAGCAGTTTAAATTTATAAACAAAGGTAATAATTGTATAGCATGTCCTCAGTTAACCAAAAAGTCTGGTAAAGCACATCAAATTATTGATAATAAACTTTACTATATGTTTTAATCATATTACTTTGCTCCTTTGTCTTTGTAAAAAATGTAGGTTGTCTAACTGCCTGAATAGAAATTTTTCTTTTGATTTTCTCTCAGGACAGTCCTTTCTAATTTTATGTCTATTTGTTTTTTAACACTCCATAATTTTAAAAGTGGTCTAGCAGGAGGCCAAGTGTATAGTATGAAAAATGTTCTCTGGACTGATTCAATATTGCAACACAAAGTCTTTTAAATCACTTTTATATTCAACATTTGTATTCTATTCTGCAAATGGTCATACTACTTATTATTCTGCCTGTTGAAACATTGAATAGGTATTCACTTAAGACATACATATTCAGAGGGATAATAAATTTCATGTTATTTAATGTGAAAGAAGACACATCAAAATACTTGTACTCTTATTTACCAAAGCCGAAGTCACTTTTTCTCTCTCAGTTCTTTGTATCCCTTTAAATGCAAAGAGGAAATTCTGGTTAGTGAACCAGTAATTTGGAAGTGGTCATCTTTCCTGTTCCTTATCTTCCAGATAATTGCTGATATCTGCTTTATGCTTTCAAAATAACTTCCATACGCATCACTTTTTATATAACTATTATACAACTGACAAAAGCGTATGTTAAGATTTAGAATTATCACTCTCATTTTGTAGTAAGCAAACTCGAGTGTAAGAAGTTGAGAGTCATATGACTGTTCAGCTTCAGATCTGGTACTCCCTCCAGGACCCTTGGGTTGTTTTTTTTTCCTCCTGATTTTTACTGATTTTGATCCCACCCATGAATTACTTTTGAGATTTCAGCTCTTGTGGAATGATTTCTGCAAATTATGCATTGATGTTTTTGAGACATTTCCTGAAATGTTTGTTTGATGAGTGATATTAATGTAGCATATAAGTTCTAATATACGGAAAGGTTCTTTATCATTAATTACTTTTTATGAATTGATTAAACATTGTCTGCCTTTCTTAATGGTCATAGTGTAACTCTATAGATAATAAGGTTGCATTTGTAATTTGACTATTCATAGAACTCCTGGGAGAATATTTTGTGTCCACTTCACAAGGCATGGCAACATTTTAAATTTGATTTTGGAGTGTTCTAACCAAATCTTCGAGAACTGTGACTCTAGGTGAAACCTCCTAGCAGTAAGTCCTTCATGTTGCCCAAGGGCTTGTTTGGTTTTGATTAATTTTACTAGACTTCATTTGGTTTCAATTAAACCTTGAGACAGGTCGGTGATTTTCATGAAAAATGTGGGTTTCTCAAGTTAGAAAATAATTCTTTTATGTTGTAGAGTGTAATGTTTTTTTCACTGAAATAAATATCTACTCACGTAATTTCAGAAGATTTTATAATCAGAATGCAAGGAGTGAGAGTTTTATATGTTGAACTGTCTCATATTGTTTTTGAATATTTATTCTCTTGTATTCTTAGATGAAAAAATGAAATTTACTCCATATTCTTCCAGAGCAATAGTAAAAAATATTTAATTATATGAATGTAACAACCTTTTATATTTAACTGCATATTATAGAAAGCAATTTGATTTAAAAAATAAGCAGCTATTCTGGTGAGTTCAGGAAATACTTGTATTCATTTGCTCTTATGAAAGACTTTCTTTTGTTATTACTAGATCATAGGTTGTGTACAAATGAGACCATTTACTTAAGTTGCAAGTATTTTATTATCAAAAATGCAATAATGTGTCAGTGTAATAAAGAAAAATGGGGTCTGTAGTCCTTAGAGAAAAACTTCAGGAATAAGTTCTTTTGCTTTCCAAATATTTATTTCATCCTGAACAAAATCTGTTGGCATCCTAAAATTATATTTTTAGAAAGTCTATGTTGGGTAATAAAAAAAATGAAAAATAAACTGAAAAGTAGTGCTGTTGGTCAAAGAAGGTGTAAATTTCTCTTTCCTTAAATTCACAAAGCCCTGGCTTCACATATTATTGATTTTTACCCATAAGCATCACCAAATACCCCCCCCCAATCTGTTGAAGATTATGCCAAAATATTGCAGTTATAAATATAGGACATATATAAAAATTAGGCATATAAAGTTAAGGACATTATCATAATGCTATTCTATATTCTCAGCATCAAGTGAAGATGCTAATAAGTATGCGAATATTCTGCTCTGTCGAATTTGAAATTGGTAAATAAATTTGTTCAAAAATGCATGAGAATTTAACATTTACCACTCAGAAGCCAAGAGCAGATCACCTCTTGAGTGTCTTCCAACTGTGATTCTAGCACAGCAAATATTTCATATTTACAATTTTTAAAACTGAATTCTCAAAGTATTGTGTTCTAAGATTTAAATAAGATCAACAGCCTCCTCAAATGTTTTTGTTAAGAGTTGTTTATTAATACTTTATGTGATGACATAAATTAAAATTAATGACATCTGGTGTACATGTGGATAAAATCTTCACATATTTCTTCATATTTAAATAAATGGAGTTGTAAAGAAAGCACTTATCTTGTATTCAAACTATCCAGATATTCGTTTAGATTCTGCCCTGAATTCATAGTGTGCCTTTGGGAGCTTCTTTCAGTGCTTAAACTTTCCTCAAATGGAAAGAATTTGAAGATCTCAATGGTTCTTTCCAGCTTTGACATTATATTAGTTTAGTTTATTTTTGTTATATCAGAATTATACATACTTTTTTTCTCTAGTATGACACTGTGTCAAGTTTTAAGCTATTTTTGATCTTGTAAATGTTAAATTTATCTTGAAGGAAACAGAACTACTTATGTTGGTAAACATATTCATTTAATAATTTCCTTTTACTTATAAATAAACAGATATTATTTTCTGTATAGACCCAAAACTGCCTATTAATCCATTAAAGTGTTTGTTTTATTTCTCAAAACTGATCCGGACCCTGGGGTCTTTGGCATAAGAGATTCAAAGATGAATAAGAAAAACTTTGACCTTAAATTCAGTCTTGTCATGTAGAAATGTGAGTAAGCAAATAAAATACAGATGATAAAGTTCAAGTTTTTATTACCAGCAAATCTCAATTTTATTATCTCAGATTAGCAAAAGAAAGTGGTGGTACTTTTTTCCATGAATAAAAAATGGGAACAGTCTATTTATAAAATGAATATGTATTATAGATTTCAGTACGTCCATTAGAAGATACACTGATAGAACTGTTTCTTTTTGCATATAGAGAAGCAAACTTGAACACAAAAAGCTCAGTGTCTTTGTATTGAATTTCCTTGCCTTGAAAGAAAAGAAGGAGATAGGGACCAACATTTTTACTAGAGTGTCAGAGGTGTGTCTCATAAACTACCTGCATGCTGCCTTCAAGAGTTGCAGTGATCATCAAGATGAAGAAAACGCCCCAGTGAATAACTGCGGGAGACGGAAGGTGTTGATGGCATTCGCCATAGGTTTGCACTTGCCTCTGCCTGGATTCATGAAAGGATAAGGAAATTTTTTTTTTAAGGCAGAAAGATCTTCCCAACATACCAGGATGCTGAAATAAAAAGCAACTGCCTCTTTTCTTGTCCTTTTGTATTCTCGATTGTAGTTATGTAAAAAGCTTTACTCTTACAAATAATTAAAGGTTTGGCCAAGTCATGGGATCAACTCTGGATTTTATTATAACCCAGATTTTGTATAACCACATTTTCTTAAAATGTCCAGTGGACTGAATTGCTTCTCTGGCTTCAGACATAAACCACTGGAGCCAAGAAGGCTTGAGTGGAAGCACGCAGCCACCAAAACACAATGGGCTTTATTCCTTCATCCTGTCTTTGAAGAAAGGATCTTAAAAATCTAAATCTTGTCCTAGAAAGTTTCAGAAACCTTTTCAAATACCTCTCAAGGATTTTCCATACTTCGTAGCTCAACTTATTAGTCCACTCTATTAATACAAGGAGATTCTCAGCTCTACAAACTCTCACTTGGAGAGGATACAATACTAAATAGGTATAGTCTGGATTTTGTCTTTAATAAAATCTTTTCAAGCAAGAATCATAGTATGACGGCTTTTGGAACAGAGCTTCTGAAATAATCTAAAACAGTGAAACGTAGGCAGATTTTTGTAAACCCTGCTAGAAAACTAATTAAGGGTACATATTTCTGTATTGGATAAAGAAGCGTTATTTTTTTCAAGAAATCACAATAAAATGCAGGCAATTATAATGACAAAGAATTGTGCCTTGGCCGATTTCAAAGCCTTTGCATACATTAGTAGGTTAACCCACATATTATCTGGAGGGAGCATTGAACTGGGAACTAGAATTCCTGAGGTCTAGTCTTGAGTCTGGCATGTGCTACTTATATTATCCTGAGCACACTCATTCACTTCTTCTGGAAGAGATCATTAGCACTAGTCAAATATCCCACATGCTTGCCAATATTTTCTGACATCCCCTTGGGCTATGTTGCGGTCATGTGACAAAAGCAGAACTTTCATCCAAGGGATGTTTGTCTTCCAGTCTCAGAAAATTAGGTGAAGGAAGGTAAATTTTCAATAATCTCTGTCATCTGTAGAGCAGTAAACAAAGGCTTTAGAATGGCAGCATTGCAAGATAGAAGCAAGGAAATCCCTGAGTTGTAAAAAGAGAGTTGTGACATGAGAAGGAAATAAATCTTTGCTGTGTCAAGCTGTTCAGATCTGGGGGTTGTTTTATTTTTTTTTCCAAATCATAGCCTATCCTATGCTGGCTAGCATCTCTCTGGGAGTCATTGTAAACTGAGAAGTTTGGAAACTTCTTAACTTGGTCCCAGTTTGTATTCCTGTGATTGTCTCTGGTCATATGGCTTTCATTTTACAAGAGAAAGAAGAGAGAAATTTGGAGAGAATTGACTAAGGTCACAATGTAAATTTGGAGTTATGCTGCACAATGTATTTCCCTGAGACCTTGCAGATTCATATTCCCCAGCTATATTTCTGGGAAATTAACTATGGAATCTGTTCAAATTGGCCATTAATAAAATGCCAAATTGATTCTGTTTCTGTCTGATAGGTTTTGTGCACTTAGACAGGATACAATTCTGTGATACAATGGATGATAGAGCATTCAAGATCCTGACTTTTAACCTAGGGATTTATTTACCAGATTATAGTATCTGATAGTATCTATATTATATTGTGTCTATTTTCAACTGGGGAAAAAATTCCACCTCTGTCTTCAGTTTTAAGGCAGTTATTTAAAAAAAACACAAAAAACCTTATGGTAAACCCCAAAGCTATTTTCGAACACCTGGAATTTAGAAACTTACTGGATTTGTAACTAGTTGGTAGTTTCTTATCTTTGGCATTCAGGGTGGACAAAATTATAATCACAATGGGCAAGCATGAGAATGTAAAACATAGTACACATAAATAAAGATTCATAAGGATTAGATGAGTTAATATCTCTAAGTGTGGCACAGAATTAACAATATGCAGATGTTTTTTAAATAAAATAAATAAATATGATGATGACGGATCATGGACTCTGTGAATTAGGATCCAGTTGGCTTCCCATCTGATTTTCCTCTTGTAGAGCCTCAGATACGTGTCATGCAATTTCTATTTGACCATTCTTAGTGTTAGAGACTATGGCTAGGTGTTACACGATAACATTTTTTCTTGGGATCTACCATTATCACAATTAAAAATGAGAAAACAGGCTCAGGGGAGTTAAGAGGTTTACTCAAGTTTACACAGCAATTAATGTGCTTCACTGTCTTCCTATGATGTTTGTAGTCTTTTCAATTATCACTGTCTGTATTATTAGTAGGAGTAGCAGTGCCATGTGATTTGAGTACAGTAGTCCATGAGTTCCACTGTTAGTTTTCTACAGGGACCAGAAATCATTCCCGCCAAGACTATGGGCTAAGGCAATCTTACTGCCACTGAGCAGCATTTGCTACTCAAACTCATTCATTCAATTGAATTATTTAAATATTAAATATTCACCTATTTAATAATCCGTGCTAGAATTTTTCTTATGGGGTCACAAATGTCTTCTCTCTGACCTTTTAGCTAGTGGGTAAGGTATGTACCTCACCAAGACAAGGTCTGGCACATAGTGAATGTTTGTCAATTATATAAATACTATAAGAAGGAAAGTAAAAGTGAGTCTCTCTTAGAATAATTTGGACTTCACTACATTGTCAAATATTGGAAAGCTTCTACCACTCTATATCTTGCCTCTGGCACATTTTGGTTTTCTGCATTAGGAAAATGGCAGCTATCTTAGTTCTACTACTGTGTAGCCTACGTTGTGATCACACAATTATGTCACTCATGTTCTTCTTACCATTTACCAGAAATCTTGTCATTCTACCTCTCTCTGTTTCATAGAAGAATCTCAATTCCAATCCCTCCTTTTACATTATTTTCATTAAATCTAATATTTGCTTTGTTTTCGTTATGCTGAATAAGGTATATCCTGCCACCATTGTATTCTAGACATAATCCCATCTATAGTCTCAGAGATACTCATCAGATTGTATGCTTGTCTTATGTAAAATTTAAAGGCTCTATTTTTAAAATCACTATATTCTGTGCTTTGCTATTATTAACAACTCAGGCCAGGTAGTTCTTGTCTATTATTTTAAAATAAATCACATCATTTGTTTCCTGGGACCAAATTAGCTCCTCTTCTCATAGGTATATTTTCGCAACCCCTACATGGTTATAATTTTCCCCCACGACCTTTAAAATTCTTTATATGCATAGGAATAATATGCTGGAATAATTATGTGGGAAATGGAAGGTGCATTGGCTTTGTGTTTGAAATCTAGCTTTGCTACTTGCTATGTAATACTGACCAACATATTTAATCTTTAACCTTATTTTCCTTTTGTGTAAAAGAAGAATCTTGTGCATGTAGAATGTGGACTAAGAACATAGACTACGAAGCTATTCTGCCTGGTATGAAGCTTGGCTCTGCCATATATTGACTATGTTATTTGTTGGCAATTACTTAACCCTTGGTGGCTCAATTTCCACAGTGAAAAATGGGAAAACAATTGGATCTCCTCCATATGGTGATAGCGAGATATGTTTAAATACATATATGTGTGTGTGTCTATGTGTGTATATACACATATATACATATATGCTTTGCCTTTCAGATTGTAATGGAGATTCAAAATAAAGTTTGATGTACTTACACTATGTAAATGCTGGTGATGATTATTATGTGTACAGTCATCCTTCTACATCCTCAGGGAACTGATTCCAGGACCCCCACACCAACATCTGCAGATGCTCAAGTTCATTATGTAAAATGGTTTAGTATTTGTGTACAATCTACACACATGCTCTTGTATATATTTTGTCATCTCTAGATTACTTACAATACCCGACATATTGTAAATGCTCTGTAAATACAATCATGTGCCACATAATGACATTTCACTTAATGAAGGAAGGCATATATGACAGTGGTCTCATAAAATTGTAATGGAGCTGAAAAACTCCTATTGCTTGGTGACATCTTAGCCATCTTAATGTCATAGCACAATGCATTACTCACGTGTTAGTGGTGATACTGGTGTAAGCAAACTTACTGCACTACCAGTCATATAAAAGTATAGCACATACAATTACATACAGTACATAATGCTTGATAATTACAATAAACAACTATGTAACTGGTTTATAAGTTTACTATACTAGACTTTTTGTGGTTATTTTAGAATGTACTCCTAGTTTTTTTAAAAAGGTTAACTGTAAAACAGCCTCAGGCAGTTCCTTCAGGAAGTATTCTAGAAGTCATTATTATCACAGGAGATGACAGCTCCATTCGTGTTATTGCCCGTTAAGACCTTCCAGTGGGACGAGAGGTGGAGGTATAAGACAGTGATATTGATGATCCTGACCCTGTGCAGATCAAGGCTAATGTGTATGTTTGTTTCTTAGCATTTGGAAAAAAGTTTTAAAAGACAAAAAAATTTAAACCTTAAAAATATAAAAAAGATTATAGAATAATATATGAAGAAAGAAAACATTTTTGTACAGCTGGACAATGTGTTTATGTTGTAAGCTATTATTATAAAAGAGTCAAAAAGTTTATAAAGTAAAAAGTTATAATAAAGAAGATTAATTTATTATTCAAGTAAGAAAAGTACTTTTTATAAATCTAGCAAAAATTTAGATAAAATTTATCTATGTAACAAAAAAATGCTTGCACCCCCTAAATTTTTTGAAATAAAAAAAGAAGCATTATGTTAAGGAAAAATGAGAGTTTCACTGAGATTTTGGTCCTAAGAAAATTAATGTAAGAAATTACAATACTAGCCCCTTATAAACACTTATAAAAAAGGATCTTTCCAACCTTCCTCACGGGAACTGACCAAGATCCAATTGTTTAAAAAGAATTCAGTAACATTTGTGGAAATTCTTACTCTTCACTGGGCACTGTGTACATTGTGAAATTTAATGAAAATATCCTAATAAGATCAATTTCCAGTCACCCAATCATGTTTGTTTGGAGTGAGAAGCATCAGATTTGTGTTGTGTTTCTCAAAATCACTCTGTCATTTTTCCCTAGGAAATTTATTTATTTTTGACAGGTCTTCCAGATAAGAAGCTATGCGGGTTGTTATTCAATAGCTTTACATTTGCGGGGAGAAAAATCCTTTACATTGTGCTATACTTTATTCTAAAGTAAAAACTTAATGGACATACAAACATGTGAAAGAGTTTATGACTTAAACAAGTGAAAATACAATATGCAAAATTGTATTTTCATTATAGTTACCATGATGTTAACATATGTGTGTGTGTGCATAATAGAAAGAAAGTTAATAATAATAATATTAATGATATTTATGTTATATTGGTGGGACAAAGTGATTTTCTTATTTCCCAATTTTTGAAGCTTTTTCTTATGTCGAGTACTAAAATTTAATTATTAAACACTAAAATTTAACGAAAACTTAAATATTGAGTGATAATACATTAAAATTATTCATAGTAATACATATATATGTGTTTACCATTATTTTGAAGTTATTATTTTTAAATTTAGCAAATAGAAATATTTGATTTAGTTGATTAATGTGTAGTGATTGTGTATTTGGAAAAAGTTGATATGCATTTTTTACTTATGTATCAGTCTTACAAAAATAAGATACTAATCTTTTCTCATTCATTTGGAAAGCTCTGGGGTCTCAGTATCTTTAGTCTATAACAAGTTTTGTTAAACATTTAAAATTGTAAATATATTCAATTCTACTCTGAACATTTCTCATTCTCACATTTGCCTTTGGGACAAGGTCCCCAAATTGAATTTTGCTCTAAGACAAGGCTAATAAACTTAGATTATAAGAGAAATCTACAGTTTTTCTTGGTTAATGTTTTAGTGTAAAAATAAAAGACATATTTCATGGTATTTTGCACTTCATAAAACACTTTTATTAGATTATCTCATTTTATCTTCCCAAGTTTGTTGGAATACATGGTATAATTATTTCCATTTTACCAGATGAGTACACAAAATTGATGGGTAATAGACCCAGGATTCAATCTTGATCTGACTCCACGTAGACCATAATCAATGGCAATCCAAATGTAAATGAAACATTAATACAAGATTGTACAGCAAGAATAAATACACTGCTTTTATTTAACTGAAAGCTATAATCATTAACTGTGTGATTTTGAGGAATTTATGCTAATTAAGTGATTCTCAAGTTTTTATATGAAATTTTTAAAAGCTTAAGAAAATATTATAAGAGTAGAGAAAGTTATAAAAATAGAAACCTTAGTCATAATTCCACCACTCCAAAATAAATGATCATTTTAATGTATTTACTCTTTGTCTTTTTCTTTTATGCAATGATGAATGTATGAAAGACATAACAACTTTAATGATAACACCTCACACATTTGGAAAGAGTGGGGCTGAAGTGCAGTACATAGATTCCAAAGTGCAAAAGATCGATGCCTTTTGTGTTGGGGTTGAGATATTTTCAGGGAGTAGTTCTCTCTCTCTTCTCTCTTTTTCCCCTTTCGTCTAGATTCCAAACGTAAGATAACTTAAATAACTCTCTACAATCCTACTGTGGTTTGAATGTATCCCCCAAATTGTATACATTGGAAACTCCCAGTTGATATGTTGATTGGAGGTGGAGTCTTTGGGAGGTATTTAGGATTTAGATAAGGTCATCAGGGTGTCCCTATAATGAGACTGGTGGCCTTACAATAAGAGGAAGAGAAACCTGAGCTGACTCACACCCTCCTTTTCTCTTGCCTTGTGATGCCCTTTGCCATGTTACTGCATGGCCAGAGGCCCTCACAAGACACCCGTGACATACTCTTGGACTTCCCAGCCTCCAAAACCATGAGCTAAGTAAAGTCTCAGTCTGTGGTATTCTGTTATAGCAACAGAAAACGGACCAAGGCACACCTCTATTTCAGAGAGCAGAGAGAAAACATCAGTTCCTGGATAATAGTGACATTGAGGAGAATAAATCTTGGGTTCAAATATTTCATAGATTTATGAACCAGAAAACTAGGAACAGGCAGAGACTTAAGCTATAGAGGTATAGTAGTTGGACATTCTGTATCTGAGCAATTATAGACCAAATAAGTATACTCATAGTACACATCATTTCATACTCTGCTTGTTCACTTACACTGCACCCCTTACAACTTATGAAAGGTTTCCCCATTAGCAGATCTGGTAAAGATTCAACTCTCTATTAATCTAGCTTTTCTTTAAAAAAGAATTGTTTGATTTTAAACTATTTAAATTTTATATAAACTTTTAATTAATTTTGTTGAAGATTGTAAGAAGTAGGACTCAATAGAGTATTCCTATTTTGCTAAGTACTTACACATTTTGTTAAATAATCCTTTCCTCCCTATGTCTTTGTCATAATATTTATATTAAATGTTGTATTTCTATAACTGCCTAGAGCCAAACTATTTTATTCCAATGATCCATGGGTCTGGTCTTGTGCTGGCACCACACTTTCAAAAAGAAATACCGCATGGACCCACTGCTATATCATTGAAATTCCCCGCCTCTGTGCACTGACCTTTCCTCATGTTAGTACGGATACAATGTTTGTGCTTTTATCTAAGGCCACACCTTTACTTGTGTACTTGACCTATTCATTCCATTAATTAATGGACAATTGTTTCCTAATTATTATATCTCTCTGCTTGATTATTAATTTTCTCCTTCCTGCCAGATCAGTCCCAACAGCATAGGAATATTCTTTATTTATCCAATCTTACAAAAATAAATAACTCCCTTGATCCCACATGGCCATCTGGCTATGTCCATTTCACTGGCCTTTTTTTGGATAAGACTTCTCAAGTGTTTTTCAAATTCTCTGCCTCTAGTTCCTTTTTTTTTTCATTCTCCTTTGATTCTTTCCCAGGCAGGATTTTGTCCCCCAATTTCTATTGAAACAGCTCTTGTCGGACTCAGCAATGACCTCCACTTTGCTAAACACAGCAGTCAATTCTCAGTTCTCATTCTACTCAAGCAACATTTGATATAATTAATCACTTCCTCATTCTTGAACCCTTTTCAGTTGGCTTTTGGGATTAAGCTCTCTCTTGATTTTTTTTCCACCTAACTGGCCCCTTCTTTTCTGTTTCTTTTGCTGGTCCCTCCTTATTCCTGCTTTCTAAGACACTATTCCAAAACTTTATTATACCTAAATATTGTTTGGATTTGGACTTTGGGCAGAGCTTGGCCAGGGTGATTCTTGGACTCCACGTGGAATTGACTGGGGTAACTTGATGTCATTCAGTGGGTGGATGATCTGGTCTGGAGGCTTGCAAGATATCTTCACTCATGTGCCCGATTTCTTGTTGAGATTAGCTGAATGGCTGGGATCAGCAGAGTCCTCCGTCACAGCAATATAATTTGGGGTTTCTTGGTCTCCTCACCAGAGTAATCAAACTTCATTCATGGAGGTTCAGGCTCCAAGAGAGGAAGGTGGAAGCTACCAGCTCCTTGCAGCACAGGCTTGGAACTGGCACAGTAGCTCTTCTTCCATGGACGCAAGTCCTCACTTAACATTGTTGATAGGTTCTTGGAAACACTTAAGATGTCTGATGTTTATAAGGAATATGATATAAATACTCGTTTTTATTAGTATTAATAAAAGTGGACCCAGGACACGTTATGGCTATAAGAACAATAAGAGTATTACATATCTTTAAAAAAAGAATGTTTTAAAGAAATATTTCCCCATGGTTATTAGAATGGCTTTAGATTTTTCTCAAATGTTGGTTTACATTTAGATATTTGGATATTTCCTGTTTACATTGACTCTTTGAAAATGTACAATGTGAAGAGTATGATACCCTTTTCTCAGCAAACCTGTTTCTAATGTTTGACCCTTCTCCTTGAAAAGCCTCTTAATTGTCAATCTGCCCACAATGACAACAGCACTCCCAGACACAAGGTAAACCACTTTGCCCAACTGCTTTGTTGTGGTCTTCCTTGAGCTCTAAGAAGTACATAAAATCTGATAAGATGGATTTTATTTTCATTCTTCAGTAAATAAGTTAGCTTGTGGTTATGCCTAGCTAAGTACTTGGCACTTAGTGAACAAATCAAATAAACCTGGATTTGAAACCTGACTAGCTGTATGACTGCTGGGAAATTTGTTGAATATCTCAAGTTCTCAGTTTTCTTATGCATAAAATGGTGATAATATCTGCTCCCGGAATTGTAGTGCAAAATAAATGAGATCATTACTATCAAGTGCTTAGCATAGGGCTCGGACCTGGTAACAGCTCATTGTTCCTTGTATTATTTTTCTTTCTTTTTTTTTCCTTCACTATTGTCTTTTTCTTTTCTTTTTTAAAGATATTGGCTGAGTAAAAGAAACCAAAAGACATCTTCACATAAATTGGATAAATCATTTTAAATGTCATTTTCATTTTAAATATCCTGTGAATGTCCCAGTTTGTTTAGGTGGTACATCAATTGTAGTTGTTCATTAAATAACTTATCTTACTTTGGGAACTATTTAATACAATTTTAACATCCCCTAATGTTAATAATAGTTAAAAGTTAATATTTGAAAAGAAAGCTTCTGAAAAAAAGATATTGCATTACATTTTTAAAGAAATACACATAATATTTTTATGATTATTTTTTTAAAAGTAGTCAAAACTTTAGAATATTAGAGGACAACTAAGACAAAAAGAAAAAATTATAACAGAAGGTCCATATTCTAATGTATTAAATTAATTCATTTAACATGGAAAAAAGAAAACATACAGTAGTTAATAAAATACCAGAATACAAAAAATATCTGGATATTATACATATTTTCTCATTTCAGAGATGATAGAGTATGAATTAAATTATAATATGGAGATTTTGTGGGACTCAAGAAAGATATTCTGGATCACAATGTTTTATAGACACTACCATAAGGAATACACAATGAAAATGGTCAATTTTCCTCCAGGTTGTAAAGGCAAAATCTCTGGGAAGTTTTGTTTTCATCACCCTCTCCCACTCAGGAAGCAAATAGATTCAATTAAGGCTCACGCTCAACTCCTCACAACTTCTTGTTCCTGTGGTTGTCCAACAGGGCACTGTTAATCCCACCCAACCTTGTCTAGTTTGGGTCTTTCCTTTGATTTTCTGTATTCTGGGGTCTTTCCTGCTTAAGAAAAGCATCATTACATTTTCTTCCTGGGGACATCTTAGTGACCTCATTGCCAGAGAGATGTATTTTAAAACGAGAAGTGTAATGGAAGATATTTCATTGGCCTTTGGCAGACCAGGGAATACAGTGTACATATGAAAACTCGAGGTTTTGAAGACCTGTTACTTTCAGTATTTTTCTGTAATAACATGAAATAGTACTACCTAAATTAGGATGAATGTCAAATCATAGTGTTGACACTAAAAATTTGAAGCACACATACAAGCTATTTTTGGGTTAAAAGCATAATTATTTTTGCTCAGATATATTTAGTACACAAATATATTTTGTAAAGAACTCTCGAGTTACCTCAAATACTGTACACAGTTATGAGGATATGATAGTCACTTGGAGGATTCATGCTGGATTGAATACTAGAAGCCTACATTTTGGGAGATTTTAAGCAGAAATGTAGAAAAATCGCCTTTAAAAAAAAGCTTTTATATTTCTTAGTTCAAACAGGGAAGAAAGCCTAAGTTTGAATTCATGGCATATTGCTATAATGCACTATTAGCCTAATCCTTCATTTTCTTGTCAATTAAAGACTTATCTTTATTCACTGATTCACTTATCAGTAATTCACTGGGTATTTTAAAGCTGGTTGTTAAAAATCCCTTTGTTTATGGCAATAAGGCACCATTCATTTTGTGAACTTTATAAAACCAACCTCTGCCAATTTTGCTCTTTGAGAATAGCTCAAAAGATGTGTTCCCACAGTAATTACTGATTCCAGAGATGTTCATTAAAGAATGAAGTCAGAGGCAAGTGTTTGAAACAATTGTATCCCACCAAAGCCAGCTTTACTGTGTACCTTCCCAGCATCCACAGTACTTCTCTAGATAGAAAAAAAATCACTGAAGAACATTATACAAAATTTATGCTTTTGAGTGCTATTACCTATAGTAGTACCAAAGATATTGAATATTCTTTTTGCATTTTTATATTTAAATTGGAGATTCAGGGAAAGATTGAGGGAAAGCTGAGATGCTTTTCAGTGTGGGCCTAGCTGTCCATCATATACCTGCTGTGAATAGTATGGGTCAATCCAGTGTTCCTGCTCTCTGTTGCCCACTTACCCACAGTGACCAGGGCGAGAAGAGAAAAGAGGGGGAGAAACTTCATTGAAGCCAGCCAAACCTTAACAGAGAAAAACATAATTAAAAAAAAAGATGCCTTTGGATTTGTATATTTCTTTTAGAATGAATTATGTTATTATAGGAGAGTAAGAAGAAGAGTTTAAGTCTTTTATTAGCCTGTTATCAGAACCTGCGGTGCTGGAATGTGTTTAGGTATTGCATAGTTATCGTGCAATTACAGTGCAACCTCCCACTGAGCTGTAATGGGCAAAGGAAGAGAGAAAATTCAGAACGAAAGAACAGCGAGGGAGAGATTTTGTATATCAGCCTGTCAGTGAGAAATCTGAATGATAAACCCCTTACAGAAATGAAGTTTTATTTATTTCTATTGCATGAGAAAATACAACAGACAAAGGAAGCAAATCAGAACATGCAATTGGGTGCATTTTCTGAAGTTTTAGGTGCTAAACAAACTAGAGACCAAGCTTTTGTAAATGAACACATTCCTTGTCTGAATGCAAATAGCACAGCCAAATTAGTTTTCTAAGTGCTTGGACACAGTTTTCTGTTTCTGGCTTCCAGACTTTGAGTTCTTTCATCCACGCTATTTTTTTTTTTTCCTTTTGGTTACCCTTATTAATCGAGATTTCAAATACTGTATAAATGTAGCTTAGTTTCATCAGAATTGATGTATTTGGTGACTTGGAGTTTGAATGAGTGATTTTACTGTAAAATTTCAAGGTCCTGCCTGATACCTGGGGAATAATACTGAGGGTCCTGAGGAGGAATGGTGCAAGGAACAGCAGGGCTTTGTGGACCATACCCCAAGAACAGTGGAGATCCTTGTATTGTGGTGTCTAAGAACATTTACTTGGGATTCAGGCTGCTAGCATTTGAGCTGTATTGAGAGATTATGGAATCTCTTTAGGCCTCAGTTTCTTCATCTGTAAATGGAAATGCTAATAATACATACTACGACTTTTTTTATTTTCCTAAATATAGATTAAATGAGATTCCCTGTCAACAATGCTGAGATCATTGCATAGCACATAGTAAGCGCTCAGTAAATGTCAGCTATTATTATTAATATTATATACCTACAACTAGAGCACCTTTTCTTTTTAAAACAATTGTACCTACATGTTAACTATAAAATAATTCATATACCTATTACCAAAAATTCATAAAAATTGGTCAGAAAGCAAGAATCCTACTTTCATCACGTTCCGTAGTAGTCCATAATTTAAGTAATCACCCTGGAATCTTAAATATTCTTTGTGGACACAGATAATAAGAAATGCCTTTAATCATCACATTCTTGTTTACTGGCCCTAGTGTGTTTGGCCATGGAAAATGGCTGAAGCCTTACCTGAGGCTGCGGGCTGGATCCCAGCCCTGCTATCATCTAGCTGTGTGTCTTTGGGCAAGTTACATAACTTCACTGTATCACGGGTATTTTTTTTTTTTCATTTCTAAAGTGGTGATAATAAAAGTATCTATCTCACATTGTTGCTGAGCAGAGTAAGTTATGGAGATAAATAAAGTTTTGGGGACTGGCTTCTGGTATATAGTTTGTACTCAGTAAGTATTAGCTTAAGGCCATGTAAAATCTTAGAGTTTGTCTCAAATCATCAAGGAAAAATTGTTATACCTTTGAATTAGGTCAATTTTATAACTGTAAAATATTTATTTTCAAATTTAACATGTTTGAAATAGGTATGCATACTTTGGGATGTTTATGTATGAAAATATGCATTAAACTATATACGCCAGCTCTCAGACCATGTTGGTTAGAGGAGAACTTTAAAAAGTTATTTCTGTACACATCGGACACAGAATAATTTAGAGACAATCATCACTGGACAGTAGCAACTGGGTTAATATTTTGTAATTTTTATTTCTATTTTAATATATCTGAGGAGTAGGGGACACCCTTGTCAATGAGTCAGGCTTACTCCACCATGTTGATAGGTGCAGGGATGGAGGCATGGGGACAGGAAGGTGTGCCCCCTTTTCAAAGACGGACTCTGGGGGTAGTGGTAAAATGTGAAGGGATTCTGAAAAGATTGTCCTTCCTTAAGTGTTGTGATATATTACCTCTGCAATGACCATCCCTTCTAATACCTAAGCATAGACATGGCATCCATATTGGGTAATTCTGGAACAACAGTTATCTCAATAAGAGCTTCAAACCTGCTAAGACTCACAAAATAGGATACAAATGCTTCAAGACCTTGATAAACTCCCTCTGCTCCCAGTGGGCCAGGCAGTGAGAGCCCTTAGGCTAACTCCTCTGGCCAATAGCAGCTTCATTCACTTCCCTTAAAGGGTCCCAAGTAAATTTAAGTTTCTCTATGTGTCTTGACATGAAATAGTTGGAAAGGACACTCTTAAATGTCTCTTTATTGTCTCTACTGTCTAAAACAATAAGCTAGAGACACATGAGGAAGGATGTTCATGTGAGTTTTGTCAATTAGATTAATTTGCATTCTTTCTATATCATAGTCAAGATTCTAGCATGCCAATGTTTCTAGAAGTTAGAGACTCATAAACCCCCAGAATATATCTAATGACGCAGTTTGAGAAATACTGTTCTAGAAATTAACACTTAACACTACCTAATAGTTTAGTGTTCACATGATTGCATACACAAATACAAATTCTTATAACTGAAACTCTATTTAAAAAAACTGGGTTGTAAACCTAGCCATAGGAATTAAAAAATGCTAATGTTAATATAGCTTTAGGAGATGATTGGAATGAAAACAACAAAATTAAATAATTCCTATCAAATATTGAAATCCCCTAAAAATATATATACATAGACTGCAGGGTAATACCATTCTAAAGTGATGCTTCCCAAAATTTGGTTCCCAGGTATCAGATCAGTATCATCTGGAAACTTATGGAAGGAAATTCTTGTGACCCACTCCAGATTTACTGAAACAGAAGCTCTGGAGGATGGGACCCCGTTATCTGTGGTTTCACAAGCTCTTTAGGTGACTCTGATGTGCTCAAGTTTAAGAATCACTATTAATGAGGCCTACTACTTTTTTAATCATTCCACACCAAATTAGTTGTCTTACATTTTCTTTCAAAATATATCCTCATTTGAGTTAGGCTGCTGATATTTCAATTCCTTTTAAAGAATTTGTCTCAGAGCCAATTTGTAACTAAGGAGAAATTCAGTTTCATTATTTTATAGTCAGATCTCATTAAGTAATTGCAAAGAGTATTTGTATAAACTCAGATTTGCCTTTGCCCTGAGCTGTAAACAAAGAATATGAAACATTTTCACATTTGGAATAATTAGTTGTCAGGAGAATGCAGTCACAAAGTTTTATTAAAAGCTTAATAGTTAACATTCTATTTAATTATATTTATGTTTAATATTTATAAAAGAGCCCTTGGTAGACTATGTGTGGAACTTGTAAGACACTGTCTGCCACAATATTAATTGGCCTCTAACTCTCCCTAATTGGCCTTTGGTCAGAAAAGTTAACATGCTCTGTTTATTTGATTTTCCTACCTCTTGACTCAGAGTTAGAGTTAGCTTTGGAAGGAGACTAGGGGTCAAGTGTTTGCCTGAGAATAACCTTTTTTTGATCGGGGAAGCTCAGAGCCAAAACCTTATATATCCACCTCACTACCAGAGATGACTTTGCTACTGATTTCTCTGCTGCTATGAAATCCTCTTTCAAACTCCTATTTAATACATAGTTTTCATGTCTCATCTTGTCCCAGGGCAATTATGGTGGTTGGACTGCCCAAGGTGAGAAGGGGAATAAAGGAACAAGGGAGCTTGAATCCTAATGATCAGTGATTCTCACTCCCACTGTTTCATGCATTACCAGCATTCTGTGCTGAGTGCTTACCTGCCAACTTAAAGTTAGTCCAGGTCTCTTCCCACGGTTCCCAATTACAGCTTGTGAAAAAACGTTTTGGATGACCCTCAGTTTTGCAAAAAGAATTCATGGAAGGGGGAAGAATATGGATCTTCCTCTGAATGCTACATAGATCTCGCATCTGTGTTTCCTGAGGTTTTCTGCACAGCGCACTTGCAGCCTGTGGCTTCTTCCAGAGTGTAAGTGAGGAGGGAGGAATAATGAGGGCGGGCAGAGCAGAATGGCTGAATAGAAATCTCCAGCCATCATTCCTCCACATGAACACCAAATTAAACAACTATCCATGCATGGTTCAGAAGAACCAAAATCAGATGAGTGGTCATATTACCTGGTTTTAACATCGTATCAAGGAAAGAGGCACCGAAGTGGGCAGAATGAACAGTCTTGCATTGCCTATGCCATCCTTCTCCCATCTCCTGCAGCACTGCACCAGCAGGCTGAGTGGAGAGAGAATCTGTGTGCCCAGGGGAGGGGGAGTGAAGTGATTGTGAGAATTTGCACTGGAGCTCAGGGCCACCCTGTCACAGGAGAACACAGCACAGGGCAGAATTCTGCTGGTGCCCATAGAGGGAACATTTAGAACAGCATAGCCAGAAGGAAATCCTCTGCCCCGGTGGTAGAAACCTGAGTTCCAGCTAGCTTCACCACCGGCTGACAAAAAGTGGCCTAGGGCCCAGAATAAATTCATAAGGCAGTCAGTCCACAAAGACTGCGTTACATGGATAAGTTCTGTGGCTGTGCTGGCTTAGAGCCAATGGACTTGGGGTGCATGAGACCCAGTGAAACACCAGTGGGGGTGGCCACACCAGTGCCTGTCAACCCTCTTCCCTCAACTACAGGCAGCACAGCTCAGGGAGAGTCTTCTTTCACTTGGGGAAAGGAAAGGGAAGAATTCAGAGGGCTTTGTTTTGCAATGTGGGTACCAGATCAGTTACGGTAAGATAAAGTACCAAGCACACTCCTGAAGCCTCTGATTCCAGGCCTTAGTTGCTAGGTGGCATTTCTAGACCTACCCTGGGCTAGAAGGAAACCCACTGCCCTAAAGAAAAGAACCCAGTCCTGGCAGGATCCATCACCTGATGACTTTTTGAATAAACATCAGAAGTAGTAAATCGGTAGTTACCATGGGCTTTGAGTGACACTGGGCTGGCTTCAGCCCAGTAACAGTCTCAGCTATAGTGACCATGAGGGAGTGGCCATATCACTCCTCCCCCAACTCTAGCAGCCCAGCACAGAAAGTGAGGGGAAAAAGTGACATAATTTGCCTGATAATCCAGGGAATTCTCCTTTATCTTACTCAAGTCCAAGGTGGTACCACCAGTGGTCTGCAAAAGTCACAGCATTACTGGGCTTGGGGTGCCCCCAGTGCTGATATGGCTGCAGTGACCAAAGACTTAGATCAAAACACTCAATTTCCTTTGAATACTTGGAAGGCTTTCTCAAGAAGGATTGGTTCAAACAAGCCAAGACTGTGAAGATTAGAATAAATACCTAACTCTTCAATGCCCAATATCAACAAACATCCACAAGCATCAAGAGCATCCAGGAAAACATGACTTCACCAAACAAACTAAATAAGGCACCGATGACCAATCCTGGAGTGATGAAGATATGTGAGCTTTTAGACAAAGAATTCAATGAAGCTCAATGAACTTCCTGACAACACAGAGAAGGAATTCAGAAGCCTATCAGAGAAATTTAACAAAAAGATTAAAATAATAAAATCAAGCAGAAATTCTGGAGCTGAAAATTTTAATTGACAAACTGAGAAATGCATCAGAGTCTTGCAACAGCAGTATTGATCAAGCAGAAGAAAGAATTAGTGAGCTCAAAGATAGGCTATTTGATAATACATAGTCAAAAGAGAAAAAAATAAAAAGAATAAAAAAGAATGAAGCACACCAACAAGGTCTAGAAAATAGCCTCGAGAGGTCAAATTTAACAGTTATTGGCCTTAAAGCAGAGGGAGAGAGAGAGAATGGAGTAGAAATTTTATTCAAAGAAATAATAAGAGAGAACTTCCCAAGCATAGAGAAAGATATCAATATTCAGATACAAGGTCATAGAACACCAAGCAGATTTAACCCACACAAGGCATTTAATAATCAATCAAGCTCCCAAAAGTGACAGATAAAGAAAAAGTCCTAAGGAAGCAAGAAAAAAGAAAAAAAAATAATAACATATAAAGCAACTCTGATATGTCTGGCAGCAGACTTCTCAGTGGAAACCTTACAGATCAAGAGAGAGTGGTACGACATATTCAAAGTGCTAAAGGAAAAAAGTCTTAACCCTAGAATATTATATCCTGCAAGCAAATCTGTCAAATATGAAGAAGAAATAAAGACTTTCCTAAACAAACAAAAGCTGAGGGATTTCATCAACACCAGACCTGTCCTATAAGCAAGGCTAAAAGGAGTTCTTTAATCTGAAATAAAAGGATGTTAATGAGGAATAAGAAATCATCTGAAGGTATAAAACTCATTGGTAACAGTAAGAACACAAATACATAATACTCTATTGCTGTATGTTATTGCAGTGTATAAACCACTTATATATTGCACATGAAGACTAAAAGACAAATCTATCAAAAATAATAACTGCAACAAGTTTTTGAGAGACAGATAGTATAAAAAGATACAAATGGAAACAACAGAAAGTCAAAAAGCAGGGAGGTGGAGGTAAAATGTAAAGTTACTTTTAGATTTCTCTTTGCTTGTATGTTTGTTGTAAGCAGAGTTAAGTGGTCATATGTTTAAAACAACTGGTTATAAAATGTTTTTCTTTTCTTTGTAAGCCTCTTGGTATCCTTAAATCAAAAAACCTACAACAGATACACAAAAATTAAAAAGCAAGATATTAAAACACACTAGTAGAGAAAATTACTTTGACACAAAGGAAGACAGGAAAGAAGGAAGAATGAAAGAAAGGACCACAAAACAACAAGGAATCAAATAACAGGACAGTAGTAAGGCCCTACCTTCCAACAACAACATTGAATGTAAATGGACTAAACTCTCCAATTAAAAGACATAGACCGGCTGAATGGATAAACAAACAAGACCCAAGTGCATGTTGTGTACAAGAAACCCACTTCACCTATAAAGATGCACATAGACTGAAAATAAAGGGATGGAAAAAGATATTCCATGCAAATGAAAACCAAAAAGGGAGCAGGAGTAACTATGCTTCTATCAGATAAAACAAATTTCAAGAAAAAAACCATACAAAGAGACAAAGAAGGTCATTATATAATGATAAAGGGGTCAATTTGGCAAGAGGATATAACAATTTTAAATGTGTATACACCCAACACTGGAGCCCACAGATATATAAAGCAAATATTATCAGAGTTAAGAGAGAGAGAGACCCCAATACACTAATCTTTGGCGACCTCAATATCCCACTTTCTGCATTGGAAAGATCCTCCACACAGAAAATCAACAAAGAAACATTGGATTTAATCTGCACTGTAGACAGAATAGACCTACTAGATATTTACAGAACATTTCATCCAACAGCTGTCAGAATACATGTTCTTTTCCTCAGCTCATGGATTAATCTCAAGGATTACCCATATGTTAGGCCACAAAACAAGTTTTGAAAAAGTCAAAATACCTGAAATCATATAATTTCCTCTAACCAAAATGGAATAAAACCAGAAATCAACAACAAGAGGAATATTGGAAACTATGCAAACACATGGAAAGTAAACGATATGTTCCTGGATGAAGAGGGATCATGAAGAGATGAAGAAGAAAATTTAAAAATTTCTCAAGGCAAATGAAAATGAAAACACAATATATCAAACCCTACTGGATACATCAAAAGCAGTACTAAGAGGAAAGTTTATAGCAAAACATACATATATCAAATTAGTAGAAAAGCTTCAAATAAAAAACCTGATGATACATCTTAACAAACTAGAAATACAAAAGCAAACCGAAACCAAAATTAGTAAAAAGAAAAGAAATAATGAAGATCAGAGCAAAAATAAATGAAATTTAAAGCAAAAGAATACAAAAGATCACAAAACAAAAAGTCACTTTTTTAAAAAGATAAAAAAGGTAGACAAATCTTTAGCCAGACTAAGAAAAAAAAGAGAAGACCCAAACAAATATTAATAAAATCAGAGATAAAAAAGGAGACATTACAACTAATACAGCAGAAATTCAAAGGAACACAGAGACTACTATGAGAAAATATATGTCAATAAATTAGAAAACCTAGAAGAAATGGATGAATTCCTAGACACCTACAACATACCAAGATTGAACCAGGAAGAAATCCAAAACCTGAATAACTGATAACAAGTAATGAAATAGAACCAGTAATAAAATCTCCCACCAAAGGAAGCTGATGGCTTCATTGATGAATTCTACTTAACAGAGCTAATATCAACCCTACTTAAACTATTCCAAAAAATGAGGAGAAGGGAATACTCCCCAATTCATTCTACAAGGCCTATATTACCCTGATACCAAAACCTGGCAAAGACACAATGATAAAATTATGTCTGATGAACATAGATGCAAAAATCTTCAACAAAATACTGGCAAAACTGCAGGAACTACAATACCTGACTTCAAATTATATTACAGAGTTGTAGTAATCAAAATAGCATGGTACTAGCATAAAAATAGACATATAGACCAATGGAACAGAAAAGAGAACACCAAAATAAATACACACATCTATAGAAAACATCTTTGACAAATGTGGCAAGAACATACAGTGGGGAAAGGATAGTCTCTTCAATAAACGGTGCTGGGAAAACTGGATATCCATATGCAGAAGAATGAAACTAGAACTTTATTTCTTACTGTGTACAAAAATCAAATCAAAGTGGATTAAAGACTTAAATCTGAGACCTGAAACTATGAAACTACTAAAAGAAAAGATTGAGGAAATGCTTCTGGACATTGTTCTGGGCAATGATTTCTTGAGTAATACCCACAAAGCACAGGCAACCAAAGCAAAATTGGACAAATGGGATCACATCAAGCTAAAGAGATTCTACGCGTAAAAGGAATCAATCAACAAAGTGAAGAGACAACACACAGAATGGGAGAAAATGTTTGCAAACTACCCATTTGATAAGGGACTAATAACTAAGATATATAAGGAACTCTATCAACTCCATAGGAAAAAATCAAATAATTTGATTCAAAGTGAGCAAAAGATCTGAACAGACAATTCTCAAAAGAAGACATACAAATGGTCAACAGGTGCATGAATAAATGCTCAACATCATTAGTCATCAGAGAAATGCAAATCAAAACTACAATGAGATATCATGTCACCCCAGTTCTACTGTCTTCCATCAAAAGGAGAGGCAATAATGAGTGCTGGCACAGATGTGGAGAAAGAGAAACCTTCATTTGCTCTTGGTGGAAATGTAAATTAGTGCAACCACTATGGAAATTGTATGGAGGGTCCCCTAAAAACTAAAAGTAGAACTACCATATGTCCCAGCAATCCCAGTCCCAGATATATATCCAAAAGAAAGGAAATCTGTATGTCAAAGAGATATCTGCACTCCCATGTTTATTACAGCACTAGTCACAATAGCCAAGATTTACAATCAACCTAAGTGTCCATCGATGGATGAATGGATAAAGAAATTGTGGTGCATATACACAATGGAACATCATATAGCCACAAAAAAGAAAGAAATCCTGCCATATGAAACAACATGGATAGAAATAGAGAACATTATGTTAAGTGAAATAAGCCAAGCACACAAAGACAGATCTTGCATGTTTTCATTCACACGTGGGAGCTAAATATTAAGACAATTGATCTCATAGAGACAGAGAATAGAATGATGGTTACCAGAGGGTGGGAAGGGTAGTGGCGATTGGGGGATATATTGGGGATGGTTAATGGTGCAAAAATGTAGTTAGATAGTTAGAACGAACCACATTTGATAGCACTACAAAGTGACTATAGTCAATAATTAGTTATGGTATGCTTTAAAATAACTAAAAGAGGAGAACTGGAATATTCCCAACACAAAGAGATGATAAATGTTCAAGGTGATGGATACCTCAGTTACTCTGATTTGATTAATACACATTGCATGCCTGCACCTAAATATCACCTGCACCCTATAAATAAATATATACAACTATTATGTATCCCTAATAATTAAAAATAAAATATTTTTTAAAAAAGAAAGTCAGTCAGTACTGATTACTGGAAGAAGAGAGATGCTCAGTGTAAAGTCCAGCAGACAGAACACCTGCCAGGAATGTGTCGGGCAGAACCAGGGGTAGTAAGCAAAAACAACACAAAATTCACTTCTATTGCTACTTCCCAGGGTAAACTATTGATGAGATTTCAATCAACCAACTTGCAGCTATTATCACTTTGTATGTACCTTTACTGTTTATAGGTGTATTTGTCTCATTAGGTATATTTTAATATTTTCCTATACCTAATGAGACATCTTGGGGATGGGACAGAAGCCTGAATACAAAATTCATTTGTTTCATATACACCTTACACACATAGCTTGAAGGTAATTTTATACAATATTTTTAGTAATTTTGTTCATGAAACAAAGTTTGTGTCAAATACTTATGCGTGGAATTTTCCCACTTGTGGCATCATATTGGCACTCAAAAAGTTTTAAATTTTAGAGCATTTCAGATTTTGAGTTTTTGGATTAGAAATGCTCCTAATTCTGACTAAACTTCTTTTAGAATGCAGACATATTAATTCTCTTTATTTCTGAAGTATAATAATGTAGACATTAATTTGAGGAAGGACATAACGATGTGGGCATCTCAAATGCCATTCCTGATGTTATAATTCTGAAAATGTATTTTAGTTGACTTCAGATAATTCCAGTTCACTCTTTAGAAAAAATTAATATTTGGGAAAATTTAGTTGTCAGAAATAAACATGGGATTTTCATCCATGATTTTCCGTAGGTAGCAAAGGAGAATTAGTGTAATTTAAATGTAGGCATGATTCTGAAAGTTTGGTTTGCTCACGCATGTATACATGGTCTTACTAAATATCTTACTCATATTTATAATATCTTTAAAATGATTTGTAAAGATTGAAATTCTAATCTGCCTTATTCCAGTATTTTTTAAAATCTTCTTTTATTTTAATTATAAGCATGTCAGTAACTATATAATGGTATCAAATAACCTTTAGTCTTGTTTATTTCCAATAAAACTTTTCGAATTACTTTAAAGATCAACATAACCTGGCACTAATCTGCATCCTAGGGCAGTGGTTTTCAACCTTGGCTGCACGGTAGAATCACCTGGGGAGATTTCTAAAAACCCTAATCCTAATGCCAAAGGCACCACACCAATTAAATACAAATATTTGATGGTAGGACCCAAGGCAAAGTATTTTTTAAAGCTCCCCAGGTAATTCCAATGTGCAGCCACGTTTGAGAAACACTGCTCCTGGGAAAGAAATAATTATGCAGATTTTATTCATTTTTTCCAATTATAATTTATTTCAGCATGCTTTCCAGGAAGTATTCTTTTGTTAAATTTTGCATTGAAAATCAAAAACTAAAATAATGATTATTTCTTTTTACACTTGATGTGAAAGGAGTAAATTCTCAAACTAAATTTCACTGGGTGCAAAATTTTGCGTTTATAGATTGTTGTGTTGGGGAGAGAAGTTCATAGCTGTGTTCAGATTCTCAATGTGATCCTTCTACAGTACATGGGGAATTAGCTGTAGGGTAAAAAAAAAATGTTTTGTTATTGGTTTGCACCTGACTCATGTCCACGTAAATGCAAAGTGCCTGTCTCCGAAGTGTTTATAATATAAAACTGAGTTATGCATTATTTTCTCTAATGATTCTCTACTCACACTATATCAAACTATTAAAATCTTGTGTACATTTTTTGCAAAACAAACTAGCCACATGCAAAAGTGGGCAAGTTAGCTGTGATTCAGAAGACAATCTCCGAATATGAATAGAGCTGGAAAGTTTTTCTTCCTTCTGATTGAATAGCTCATTATAATTCATGGATGAGCTGAAAAAGCAAATGTTCAAATAAGTTTTTATCCAGCTGTAAATGGTACTTCAACGGGAAAGAAGAAATGGGGACTTTTTAACAAAGAGAAAAGGTGGTTTTTCTCAGAATTTGGGGTTAATTTGTTCCTAAATATCCTTTTTCATATGTATACTTCTGAGAAATTATGTACTAGAAATTTCATAGTGTTTTAATTTGAAAAGACATGACCCAATGGCTAGTGGGAAGAAAAAGGTATTTATATAAGAATTTGTGGAGCGGTGGGGGGGGAGTGCCGAATACAGCTAGATTTCTAATTTTAGATTTCTTTTCCTACTATTGAATAAGGTAGATAAGATAAATAATAATCATTGGATTACTTTAGTATCCTTTAGTATCTATGGTGTTTTATTATACATTATAATAAAAAGTAATTATTTTTTCTAAGACTTCTCTTCTAAATCTTGCACACCATTTTTTCTACTTTTGGGAATAGGATATTTTACTGGGAATGATTGTGTCTAAAAGTCTAAAGGTTTGCATGATAGTCCCCCATTATCCATGGTTTCATTCTCTGAGATTTCAGCTACCCACTGTTAACCACAGTCCGAAAGTGGGAGATTACAACACGAGATATTTTGAGAAAGAGCGGGTAGTAGGGATAGAGAATATTCACATAACTTTTATTTCAGGATAATGTTATAATACTTCTATTTTATTATTGTTGTTGTTAATCTCTTACTATGGATAATTTATAAATTAAACTTTATCATAGGTATGTATATATAGAAAAAAACGTAGTGAATATAAGGTTTGGCATTATCTGCAGTTTTCAGGAATCCACTGGGCATCTTGAAACTTATTCCCCACAGATAAGGGGAGGCTACGGTATACTGTTCTTTCTTAGGCTACTGTTTCCTCAAACACTTTCTGAGTACATTTATATTTTCATTACAAATGAAATTACATTTGCAAGGCAGTGTATTGCCTGCTATGACAGTTATTCTTTCATTTAAAGCATACAATGTTACTGATTTTGATTGAAGCCTCAAACTGACACCCAATTACAGGGCAGCATGCACTGTTACTTTTAATGAATCACATTTGGTAACTGGGTTATCTTCTCACAGGCTTCTTGAAGCATGCTTTCACCTTTCAAATATTTTGGTCCACCATTAATCCAGTGATTTCACTCTTTTTGTTCCCTTAGACAGGATAATTTCATCAAAGTTTTCCCACATGGCCAAAATCTGTATTAGCTATTTGGTGTGCTGTAAATTTAAAAGCGAGTAGTATTCTTCCCACTCCTCATATATACAAAAAACAGATGTAGTGATTAGACTGTAATGTTCCTGGCTAAGTAAATTTAGATGTAAGAATATTGTCTTCATGTGTATTTGAGCAAAGTATGTCATCCTTTCTCATTTCACTTAAATGGACGTTTAATAAAATTGCACCTTATCAAAAGAGAAACTCCAGAGGAAAACTAAATAAATGAGGTGATACTTTAAAAGTTAATGAATGAGGTGCCTTGATCTATGGCTCCATTATACTCTTTTCATTGCTTCACACAGCTCTTAAAATACAAGATGTGATGTAAAGAATATGCAAGCTAATTTAAACATTGCCTTAAAATATAGGCAGTGAAACACTCTTATTATGCTTACCAAAAGGCGCAGAGTACAAAATCCTTTATACTAAAAGATATTATGAAGCAAAATGTAAAACACAAATTAATCTCCTTTTTCTTAGAAGTGAACTGTGTTTAAAGTCAATAAGGCTACAACAATTATCTGGTGAAACAACCTACAATAAAGCATGTTTTTAAAATTCACTTTAACCATTACTTAGAGAATATTACTGGTATTTCTATTTTACAGAGATTCATTTGTGTTATAGCGTATGAGCATAGTTTTATAATCAGTATAGATCACGCTTTTAGTGCCAAGTTATTTCACATTGGTCATTCTGAAACTTCTTTATTTTAGAAGTCTGTACCACTGATTTAAAAAAAAAAAAAAAACCTACTAAAATCCCCTGGACTTAATTAGGCCTCTTTTTTCATAAAAGCCAATTTGAACTAGCTTAAACCAAACATATATTTATAGCCAGCTGTTGGATTGTCTCATGCAATCTAACAGCAAGAAAGTGGCTTGTTCTTTAGGAGAGGCAGGGACTGGATCCTAATGTCCGCTGAATTATTTTCTCTGCCTTCTATCTCTGCTTCTCCCTATGTATCCATCTTGTCATATGCTCCCATGCATAACGCTGATTCCAATCCTCAGAGAAGTTGGATAAGAGTCACTCCACAGTCATCAGTATACTTACTTATAAAGACCTAGACTAAGCTGAAAAAAGAATTTCTCAATCTCAATTCTGAATTCCTGGGAGAAAGAGTTTGATTGATCCAGAAAGGGTCAATCAAGCTATGTCAAGTCTGCTATAATTAGGGGAGTTAGTGTCACTTGTTTCAGGGACTTATGCCTGTGGACAATGACACAGGGACTTACCCATGTCAGGAAAGAGGAACTGACAAAACATCCCAGGAAATGTTCATTATAAACGCATTAGATAACTAATAAGTGTAAATTTAATGTACCAGAGAAAACACTAGTTTTTAACATATAGAATAAACTAAGACAATAATTTTTCATTAAAAACCATTCTCTTGTATTACATTAACTGGTTCATTCTATCAGAAAATCCTTAAATTCTTACATCGATATTCTGTAACTTGAACAATTGCTCTTTTTAAAAATTTTCTTGAGTATGTTTATGGGCCATTAGACAAGTGAAATAGCAAATTTTGGATTTGGACTGCCAGATAAAACTTATCCTAGTTCCAATGTGAGTAACGTAATTTTATAAAAGGCATTAACTGTACGATTTGTAGTACATAAATGCCATTCCAAGGTAAAATATTTTTCAGAATATGAATATTTAAAAGGTGAAGTAGAAATTATCAAGTCCCAAACACCTTAACAATTATAAATAAGTAAAGTGATGCCCACAGGGGTAAAATGTCTTATTTAAAGTTACAAAAATTATTTAGTGAAAACCTGTAATTAGGAACCATATCTTCAGATTCTCAGCCTTATGTTAGCCGCTTGCAAAGTAACAAATCTAAAGGGCTTTTACCAATGAGATGCTCCTTCTGTGAAAGAGAAAATTGGGGACTTAAGGGATTACTAACGTAATGTTTACCCTCATATTAAATTTAAGCAATCAATCATCTGTTTTACTGATTCAAGAAGTTTCTGATAAGTACTGAAATTGAGAAAGATATCCAGAGGTATTTTGGGAACATATCTATAAGAATTTTGGGTAGAATTCCCCTAGAGACCATGTTTTCAGCTCATTCACAGATCAACATAATTTAGGAAAACTGTAGGAATGCAGAAATGAGTTGACCGAATACACCAAAGCGCTTTATAAATGAAACTCACCCAGATGACTATTTTTTATGGAAAACTAGTATGGTAAGGAATATATTCAAAAATTTATTTTTCCAGTTAAATTACTAAAAGATGAGTCCATTTCTTTTCAGAAATAATAATTATATTTATAGTATGATTTACTTATTTGTAATTGCCTTTAACTGAGATTTTGAAGTCTTGCAGTATAGCGAGTTAATAAACAGAATAAGAGCTATAGTATCTTTGCTCATGTTAGTAAAAGTTTTTTTGTTCATGCTTTTTATTTTAAGCATAAATGATTTGTGATAATGGCAATGGTTTCGATAATGGATTGACACTTAAGAAGTGGAATTAACCTGTTGTGATCAGTAAACTTTTTCTTTGTCTTCAGTGTTGCTTAGAAAAGTGATTCTGTCAATGAAGGCCTTGTGTGGAATTAGTTCATTTGTACACTTATTTTTAACAACTCAAATTATCTGCATAAGAACACTTAAGTGCCCTCACATATAGATGACAGGTTGCAGGTTGGAGGAAAACCATGAGATTAGGTGTTAAGGTCTTTTGCTTTTTCTCTCCTACTACATCTCTGCATATCATTAAAATAAACTGTTTTCTTAGGTTTTATCTGTAAAATGTAGAGGTTAAAGTTAAATAATATCTGAGGTCTTTTCTAGGTCTAATCATTGATGCTTCAATGAGAATGTTAATTGTATATATAAAAATAAATCCCAATTTATTAGATGAAGATATAAGCTAAGGTCTCATTCTTTTGAAAATTCAAAATAAGTAACTATGCAGTATTCTATTGCCTTTTATTGGTAGCTATCTCTAGACTCTCTTTAGTGTCTTCCCTCTTTTGGGAATTCCAAGAACTCAAGAAAAGATTCCACAAATCAACAATCAGTACTGATTTCTAACATCCTAGAAATTATAATGTAATAAGCTGCTAATGTTATTTTCCGTTCCTTTCCATGTTCACACTCATGCTAATATTCTGAACTTTAAGCAAGCAGTTTGGAAAATTCAAAAATTAAAAAGAAGAGAAAAGGGGAACATGACACTATTTTTAACTGTGGGGAAGACCATTGTTTTAGGGAGAAAATAAAGAGCTGACTACGAACATTTTAGAGCAGAGACGATCTCCTCCCTTCCCCTATCCTCCTTTAATTTTTTTTTTTTTTTTATGAATTAGTGCAAGGAAAAGAAACTAATACCGTATGGCATTTTCAGGTTCAGCAATGAAAAGTGAGTAAGGCAAGAATGCAGTATGGAAGCAAATACTCAGGGCTTAAGAGATGGGACCTGGTGCTGGGTACCACCTTTCCAGTGATGTTCATTAAATCTCTTTATTTCCCTACGCTTTCTTTCAATATCTATAAATTGAGAAGTTTAAGTAAAATTTCCTCTTAGCTCACTTTTAACTGTAAACATAATGCTTTCAGGATGTGTATTTATTATGTACATACAAACAGATTCTTTTCTTCATGTAGTTATAATATTTTTTATCCCCAAACAAAGTAGTTTTTCAACATTTATACCTGTTTCATTTGGAATATGCTCAGGGGAAGCAAATAATTTAAGTATTTTGCAAGCAAATATTTCCAAAGCAAATAATTCGACTATTTATTTAAGCAAGCTGTAGAGAGAAATATAAACTTTTGGTGGCACTTTCTCTTTCTTGTTATTTTCTATCCTTTATAATGCATTATAAGCAAGTCTAGTTTTTTAGACTACCTCCCAAGTCAGTCAATTTCTACCTACGGATAATGGCCTAACAGAAGAACATTGTACCTTAAGACAAAATAGACAAAATTCATAAAAAACAATACAATACAAGAAAAATGTTCATAAAATAGTTGGAGTAATAAATCATAAGTGAAAAAGCAAACATGAGAATTATTTTCACAAGAATGATAAATAAGCCCAGATTTTGTTCTTTTACAATGTCATTTAAGCCGTGACATACACTCTTACAAAAAAGATGGTCCCGAATGTCCTAGAAGCATAAAAGAGGGTGGGTCTACTTAGTTAATTTTAAATTGTCAGCTCTTTTTTCCCATTCTTTCAGTAAAATAAACTGTTTTGCTGAATAAGAAGGTTAAGAAAAGGCCTGAGTGAGTCACTCCAATTTGTTTCCACATTCTGAACAGTCAATAAAGAAATTTATTGCCTCATTAGGCATTTTCAGTACATTTCTGGAAACCTGGGTGACGTAAGACAGAAAAGTAACCTAGTAAGATGTTTTAAAAGCAGTTGCAGCTAAATTTGTTTTGAAATTGCAAGTGGTCTGTTAGACTGGAATGACATCGTGATTTGTTTCAAGCAACGGTGCCAAGTCTGGGGGCTGGTTTCCAGGAGGGGAGGAAGGAACTGTATCTATTTTCAACAAGTACTGAAAAATACTGTAAGTACTGGTTCTAAAAAATACTTTAAGATGACAGAAGCGAGATGATTGGAAGAGGGTGGGGTCTCAGTGATCAGATAGAGAGTAAGCTTCTTATAAGTGAAGACAACAAAAGCTGGATCATTGAACAGGATACTAAGCAAATAGCCAGCAATGCACATACAGGATGTTGCATTCTGACTTCTGCTTAGCTGATATTTGGCTCTGCGTTCAAGTGTAGTTACTTAAAATTGTATCTCCCTCTGATCAAGCCATCTTTAATCACTCTGCCTTTGGTTTTGGGCTTCAAAGACTCATTAGTAGTCAAATGAGGGTAGGTTCCTTCCCCACACTCTACACTTGTAATAATCTTTGGGTATCTGTCTTAATTTCCTTTAAAATGACTGGAAGTTAAATTGGTGGTTGACAAAATATTATTATTTTTTGAATGAAAAGAATGTTGATTTTGCTTCAAAATGTAAACAACTCAAGAGGTAAAAACTCATACAACAATGATTTATTAATAAGTAGAACACAATGACTTCCTTGCCTAAACTAACTTTCTTTTCATACTTTTAGCAGATAAACACATTAACCATGATCAGTCTGCATTATATCAAAAAAATAACTTGATAAATTGATAACAACCAGCCACAAGACAAGTGAGTTTCAGGGAATTTTCTAGATAAAAAAAGTGAAAATATTTGTTTCCCATAATCAAAAAAATACATATGCATGTATATTTGTGTATATACATGTATATTACATTCTGTTTAACAGATTTGAGTTTCCATAAATTTGGAGAAAAAGGGACTAAAAGGGGAAATAATGCTTTAATCTGAATTCTTGTTTTCCTTGTCAAAAAGTGGTGAGATAGATTTATTCCATTGCCTCATATTCTTATTATAAAAGATTTCAACATTAGGAGATATTTTGGGATGTAAAAAGAAGGGAATACTTTCTGCACCATCAACTCTTTCCATTTTCCCATTGACATCTTGCTACCATTATTCCATTGAATATCCACAAGATAAAAATTGAAAGAGAAAAAAATATATGGTGAATTGATATTAATACTGAGGGAGAAGCATTGGGAGAAGAGGCTTAGATTATCATCCCAGCTTTACAAATATTTCTGGACACAGTTTCCTCATCTGTACAATGTGGGTTTTGGACTGGATAACTTCAAATTGCCCTTGAAGTTTTAAAGATGATTGATGAGTCTAACTTGGTGGTCTGGAGAGGAATAAAATCTATTTCACTCTTCTACATGTGGCTATACAATTTTCCCATCACCATTTACTGAACAGGGACTCTTTTCCCCAGTGATGTTTTTGTCTGCTTTGTCAAAGGTCATATGGCAATATGACATGGTTTTATATCTTGCTTCTCAGTCCTGTTCCATTGGTCTATGTCTCTGTTCTTGTGCCAGTTCCATGCTGTTTTGGTTACTATAGCCTTGTAGTATAGCTTGAAGTCTGGGAAATTGATTCCTCCCAATTTGTTCTTATTGCTTGAGGTTTCTTTAACTATACTGGGTCTTCTCTGGTTCCATATGAAATGTAGAACTATTTTTTCTATATCTGAAAAATATGATGCTGATATTTTAATAGAGATTGCATTGAACCTGTAGATCACTTTGGGTAGTATAGACATTTTAACAATGTTAATTCTGCCAACCGATGAACATGGTATGGTTTTCCACCTGTTTACAACCTCTGCTATTTCCTTCCTCAGTGTTCCATACTTCTCCCTGTAGAGGTCTTTCACTTCCTCAGTTAAATATATTCCTAAGTATTTTATTTTCTTTGTTGCTATTGTGAAGGGTATTGCGTCTTTGATGTGGATTTCAGTTTAATTGTTGTTGACGTACATGAATGCTACTGATTTGTGTACATTGATTTTACAACCCGAGATTTTGCTGAACTTATTTATTAATTCCAGTAGTCACTTGCCAGAATCTTTGGGGTTTTATAGATATAAGATCATAGGAAATGTGGGAAAAACTCTTATAGACATTGGCCTAGGCAAAGAATTTATGAAGAAGATCCCAAAAATAATCACAGAAACAACAAAAATAATAAACGGACCTGATAAAATTAAAAAGCTTCTGCACAACCAAAGAAACTATTGCTAGAATGAACAGACAACCTGCAGAATGGGAGAAAATATTTGTGTGCTATACATCCTATCTAGGCTGATAACTAGAATCTATATGGAATTCAGGAAAATCAGCAAGAAAAAATCAAACAACCACATTAAAAAGTGGGAAAAGGACATGAACAGAAAATTTTCAAAAGAAGATATACTAATGGCCAAGAAATACGTGAAAAAATCCTCAATGTCTCTAATCATCAGGGAAATGCAAATCCCAACACAGTGAGATATCACTTAACTCCAGTGAGAATGGCTTTTATCAAAAAGTCCCAAAACAACAAATGTTAGCATGGATGTGGAGAGATAGGAACACTCACACACTGCTGGTGGGACTGCAAACTGGCACAACCTCTATGGAAAGTAGTATGGAGATAACTCAAAGAACTAAAAGTAGACCTACCATTTCATCCAGCAATCCCACTACTAGGCATTTACCCAAAGGAAAAAAAGACATTTTATAAAAAAAGACACCTGCACTTGAATGTTTACAGCAGCACAATTCACAATTGCAAAGATGTGGAAACAACCCAAGTGCCCATCAATACATGAGTGGATTAATAAAATGTGGTATATGTATACAATGGAGTACTACTCAGCCACAAAAACAATGGCAATTAGCACCTCTTGTATTATCCTGGATAGAGCTGGAGACCATTCTCCTAAGTGATGTGTCATAAGAATGGAAAAACAAACACCATATGGACTCACCATTAAATTGGTACTAATTGATCAACACTAATGTGAACATTTGGAAAGTAACATTCATAGGATGCCGAGCAGGTGGGGGAGAAGGGATGGGTAAATCCACCCTAACAGATGTGGTCCATGCTGTCTGGGGGATGGGCACACCTCTCGAGTGGTGCAAAGGCAATTTATGTAACCAAAGCATTTTTATCCCTGTAATACTCTGAAATAAAAAATATAAAAATAAATAAATATAAAAAATAAAATCTATTTAAAATGTGAGGGAAAAAATTAAAGGCAGCAAAATGGAGCTGTCTCTTATTACTCCCTTTCTAATTAACATTATAAACATTACAGGTCTAAGACCATGACAAATTTAAAGGTCTAGTTTTACACATATAGGCATTTCTCAAAGATATCATAGGTTTGATTTCAAACTCACTATATAAAGTGAATAATGCAATAAAATGAGTCATAGAATTTTTTTTGTTTCTCGATGCATATAAAATTATGTTTACCACTATACTGTAGTATATTAAGTGTGTGAGATAGCATTATGTCTTTAAAAGTACATTCCTTAATTAAAAATACTTAAAAAAATTTTATTGTTTCTCTCACAGTCAGACTCTCACTATGTTGCCCAGGCTGGTCTTGAACTCCTGGGTTCAAGCAATCCTCCTGCCTTTGCCTACCAAGGTGCCAGTATTACAGATGTGAGCCACTGTGCCTGGCCAAAAAATACCTTATTGTTTAAAAACACTAATGATCATCTGAGCCTTTAGCAAGTCTTAATGTTTTTGCTGATGGAGGGTCTTGCCTGGATGTTGACGGCTGCTGGCTGATCCTGGTAGTGGTTGCTGAAGGTTGAGGTGGCTGCGGCAGTATCTTAAAACAAGACAGCAATAAACTTTGCTGCATCGGTTGACTCTTACTTTCACAAAAGATTTCTCGGTAGCATGCGATGATGTTTGATAGCATGTGACCCACAATAGAACTTTAAAATTGGAGTCAATCCTCTGGAACCCTGCCTCTGCCGTATCAACTAAGTTTATGTATTATTCTAAATCCTTTCTTGTCATTTCACCATGTTCATAGCATCTTCACCAAAGTAGATTCCATATTAAGAAACCACTTTCGTTGATCATTCGTAAGGTACAATTCACATCCATTCAAGTTTCATCATGACATCACAGCAATACAGCCACACCTTCAGGCTCCATTTCTAATTCTAGTTCACTTGCTATTTCTACCACATCTTCAGTTACTTTTTGAACCCCTCAAAGTCATCCATGAGTGTTGGAATCAACTTCTTCCACTCCTGTTAATGTTGATATTTTGACATCCTTCCATGAATCACGAATGTTCTTAATGGCATCTAAGATGGTGAAACCTTTCCAGAAGGTTTTCAATTTAATTTTCTCAGCTCCAACAAAGGCATCACTATCTATGGCAAAATGTATTTCTTAAATAATAAGACTTGAAAGTTGAAATTACTACTTGATCCATGGGCTGGCTGCAGAATGGATATTGTGTTAGCAGCATGAAAACATTAATCTCCATATATATCTTCATCAAAGCTGTTTGGTGACCAGGTACATTGTATATGAGAAGTAATATTTTGAAAGGAATCTTTTCTTCTGAGCAGTAGATCTTTAGTGGGCTTAACATATTCAGTAAACCATGCTATAAGCAAATGTTCTGTTATGCATATTTTGTTTATTCACTTATAGAGCATAGGAAGAGCCAATTTAGCATAATTCTCAAAGACCCTAGGACTTTTGGGGTGCTCAATGAATGTTGGCTTCAATTTAAAGCCACTATCTGCATTAGTCCCTAATAAGAGTGTCAGCCAGGGCTGCCCTTTGAAGCTTTGAACCTGGTATTGACTTCTCCTCCCTAGCTGTAAAAGTCCTAGAAGACATTTTCTTCCAATAAAAGGCTGTTTTGTCTACATTGAAAATCTATTGTTTATGTAGCCACCTTCATCTACAATCTTAGCTAGATCTTCTAGAGAATTGCTGCAACTTCTTCATCAGCACTTGCTGTTTTACCTTGCACTTTTGTATTATGGACATGGCTTCTTTCCTTAAACCTCGTGAACCAACCTCTTCTAACTTCAAACTTTTCTTCTGTAGCTTCCTCACCTCTCTCAGCCTTTATAGAATTGAAGAGAGTTAGGGCCTTGCTCTGGATTAGACTTTGGCTTCAGGAAATGTTGTGGCTGGTTTGATACCCTATCCAGACCACTAAAACTTTCTACATATCAGCAATAAGGCTGTCTGCTTTCTTGCTTTACAAAAGATTTCTCAGTAGCATATGATGATTTTTGATAGCATTTGACCCACAGTAGAATTTCTTTCAAAATTAGAGAATGGACACGTAGGGCAGTTTTAGGGTTACTAATTGGCCTAATTTTAATATTGTTGTTTCTCAGGGAATAGAGCAGCCAAGGAAAGAGAGGGGTTTGGGGGAACAGCCAGTTAACGGAGCAGTAAGAACACACACAACATTTATTAAGTTAGCTGTCTTATATAGGTGTGGTTTGTGGTGTCCCAAAACAGTTACAATGGCAATACCAAAGATCACTGATCATAGATCAGCATAACGGTATAATAATAATGAAAAGGTTTTAAATGTTGAGAGAATTCCCAAAATATGACACAGAGACACGAAGTCAGCACACGCTTTTGAAAAAATGGTGCTAACAGACTTGTTTAATGCAGGGTTGCCACACAACTTCAATTTGTAAAAAATTCAATGTCAGTGAAGTACAATAAAGGAAGTGCAATAAAACAGGGTATATCTATATGTCCTACATATTAGTTCTTTCTAAGAAAGTACATTATTTTTAAAAGATTATTTATTGATTAGGATATTCATTGAGATTATTGTGAATGGTTTGATTCTATAACTATTAATTAATAGCTACTGTGTGTTGGGCAGTGACCATGGCAGTGGAAAATAACACCTCTGCAAAAAGAATAGTAAAATAGCAAATGGTCCTTAGTTCAGGGAGTTTGAAGTGTGCCTGGTACATAGTAGGTACTCAACAAATATTTGCTCAATGATTTAAATATATTAAGGGAGACAATTAGAGTATAACATAAATACTCATATATATATATATATATGTACATATAAAAATACTTATATAGCTATGAAGAGGAGTAGGAAAGGCTTTGCCTAAAGAGTCATGGAAATATTTAGAGATTTAGAGAGTAGCTGACATTTGAACTGAGTTGGCATTCCAACAATAAACAAGATTTCAAATGTACATTTTAATCATAGGAGGCATCCTAATTTATGGCATATTTGGGATCATTGACCATGTGTATTATGAGAAGTGGTTGTAGATCACAGGAGGTGAGGCTGGAAAGGCGGCTTTGGCAAAATTGCCAACTCTCTTTACTGCCAGGCTAAGTAGTTTAAACTTCATCCTATGAAGTTAAAACCCTACGCTATAAATACTAGGAAGCGTTTTCTTTGTCAAGAACAAAGTGACATGACTCATGTTAGCTTTGTGATTTCTGAGCCTTTCAGTGTGCCCAGAGAGTCTGAATTAAACCTTTAATGAACTTCTCCGATGTTTTTCACCCATGCTCGAGTAACCAAATGAAGCCAGTCTTCAACTTCTAAAGTTAATTGCTTTCTGTAAGTAATTTAAGATGTTTAAACTATAGCATTGAACGTGGTGAGTAGACCTTTTCAAATGATACATCCCCCTTCAACTTTCTGGCGATTCTGACTTGTCTTTGCTCTCTTCCTAATCCCTCCCCTCTCCCGACTCCTGCCCAACTCTGCCATTTTTAGATTCACAAACATACTGTATGGACCCAGGCTCTGTTCATACCCTAACACAAACTTGAAAGGCACAGAGTAATAACTAATTTAATAAACAAAAATAAAAATAATAGTAACACTGAGAGCCAGGAAACATTAACACTGTGAGCTGTAGCTCTGGATGGTTGAGTTTCAAATCTTGGTTTTGCTACTGACTGCCTTGACCTTTCCCAAGTTACTTAAACTCTCTGTGGCTAGATTTTGGGAGATAATGTTGCTTTCTCCCCTATCGATGTTGAAAGAATAAAAGAATGAATACAGACTATGTCCTGACACATTGTAGGTGGTTCATAAATTGTTGTAAATGTTGTTGTTAAGGTATAGTGGAGGATGCTGGTACGATCCGTGTTCCTCCCTTCTGTTGCCTTCTTTCTGACCCCATGAATGATGCTGCTGCTTTTTGGAACACCCTTAGCCTTCATCTCTTCTACAAAGACCACATGTTCTTCTCACTGAACCTGAAAACCCATTCAAATCGCCTAATGTTAAGTCACCACTTCTTGTTCTAACCAAACACCAGCATTATTATTACATACTCTATTTTCTTGTCCTTTCTATTCTTAAAATGGTAGCTTTTCTGCATGTATCTGCCTTCTCCATATGCACTCATTTGAGGACTTTTTCTCAAATAACTCTTTTGTGTTTAGCAATTCAAGGACCATCAAGTCAGTCCTTTATCTTGACATACTTTCTAATTTGAAAAAAAAGTCTCATTTTTATTAATGCTACTTTGTAGATCTTATTTTTGCAAGACTTCATTAGTCTTTATGAGTCTTCTCTAGCTTTTTTTAAAGTTTACACTTCCTTTTTGATTTGCAAAGACCATATGGAGGTCCAACTAAGTTAAAGAATTGGAGCATAGCTTAGAACAACAAGTCCTACACTGGCTCAAGAGTTCTGAAAACAAGCCGCCCTTCTGCTCACTCAGATGAGTCACTTGGGAAGCCATTGCCTCTCCTACTGGAGCCATTTTCTCCATCATCAGCCTTGACTGTGGCTTCTTCTCAGACCTATTTTGATTAGATATAAAACACAGGTAAAAAATGCAAGCTATTCTTCACATTAGACTAAAAGTAACAATGTCCCAGGATTTTAAAATAAAAATCAGCGTAAGAAAATGACAAAGACAAAAAAAATCTGTGATGGTGTATTATTGACTGTATTGAATTGCTATGGCCAGTAAGAATGAAAACATTATGAATAAGTTAATACTATATTATTTTAAATAATGTGATATTAGGAGACTATTTGTTTTTATCATTTTATGGAAGTAGACTCCCTCTACCCTTTTCTTTAATAAAACTAAGCAGTTCAGGGCATCCTGCATTAATGAAAGACAGTTGGGTTAATATTAATTATATATTCTTTACATGTTGTAGTTGTTCATCTGAATTGAGTTTTCAATATGCTTTAATTTCACTCAATGAAAGTAAGTTTTGTTTATCTGAGCTTTTTAAAAATAAATGGCATTCCAGGATGGGATAAAGCCCTGGACACTTTGGCCTTGTATTACTGTGAATACTAAAATTCTTTTTTTTTTTTCAGGCTAGTTGAATTATCGTTCGAAACAGAGCTGCAAGACTAACATATGGGCTATGGTATAATAATAGAAGTGTGATACACCAAAACCAGAAAGATCCATTACCTTAAATAGGGTAAAATTGTGAGAGGGAAGGAGAATAAACAAAATAGCATGTCTGGGGGCTCTTTTTAGACTGTATCATTATCCATCCAGAAAAATGTTACAAGTAAATAAAATATGCTTTTACTGAATAGTAAGTATAATATATGCAATTTATTGTCATTACGAAGAGATTATATCGTGTCTGAAGAATTCCACAGAGACCCATCGAAGATCCATTATAGCGTTTTTAGTGATCTGCTCTGCTTCTCAAACTATGGTCATTTTATGTAATATAAGACTTATAATATGCATTTCTCTGTTATGCCTGGTCCAAATGCCGTATACTTACAAATAATTAAGCAGGGAGGGGTTTTGTTGCTGTGTTCATCATTTTCTAAGAAGCATGGTAAAACATATTGGAGCAAAACATAGTAATGTGCTTTAAGGAAAGCCCTCTTATGTAAAAGCTTAATTTAAAATTGAATGAAGAGTAAGTTTTTATTTGCAATGATTGAAAGAAATTTACATTTCCAATAGGAAAGGCTTCATAGTTGCAGTTTTTTGTTATGATAACTGACTTTACCTCTATAATAGTGGATTCCTCTGCCCTGCTCAGAGGGGCTTCACTGGCTTCCCAAGGTGTCCCCCTCTTCCACCTGGAATTCATGGTCCAGACCAACTTACATTTTGACTTCTTGAATTGCTTTTTCACATAAGCACTTCCTTCCACCCAGACTCATTTTTCCAAGAGTATACATATTCTTCCGTATAAGAGGATGCATGCTTTTACTTTCTCCAAACACGTTTTCTGCTGCTCCAATTTTTTCCTGTCCCAAAGGTCTATAAAAATCTTTCCATCTCTATAAAACTCTATCTGGATGTATGAGTTTTTTTCTTTTAAATAAAATTATGCATTTGCTGTGTTGAACTGCTACATCTATCTGCAGAGCAGAGTGTTCACCTGTTGAATGTCCATAGTTCTCCAAGAATTTTTCTAGGCGCTCTACATTACATATTTCATTTACTTCACATAGCAACCAGGAAATGAGGAACAATGGTGCTTTTACAGAGGAAGAAACCGAGGCTTAGTAAATTCAAGCAAATATTCCAAAGTTTCTTTGGTAGAAAGCAACAGAGCATAGATTCAAATCCTTCTTCCTTTTCCACCAAATCCTGTGTATTTTGCGTTCAGGTACCTTTCCCTATATGTATGTCTATTTAATTTCTCCATCTTTCTGACAACAAGGACTCTACCATGAGAATTTTTATCTTTCGGGCAGCTGTCATCTACCTCAATTCCACAGTCCCTGTCTAACTCAGATGTAACATTGTCCTTTTTCATTTTTCACTCATTAAAAATGATGTGTGTATTCTTAATTTAAAACAGTATATTTTTCCTCATGAGAAGAAAAGAAAAGAAAATATTTATGTGACTAATGAAAGCTCTTTCAGAAAATCTTACTATATTTTGAAGTTGGTCAAGAACATAAATGAGTTTTTTATGTTTTCCAAGTTTAATTTGTATTTCGTTTATTCTGTGCATGGTTGATAATATTTCTCAGTTTATAGAGCTTTGTGTTTTCCTAAATAGTCCTTTATTTTCTCAGACTATTTAAATTTTCATTGGGAAAAAGAAAATCTTCAAAAATGTCCTTGGACTTTGAATTAAATTTAGATATACTTAAGAAAGCCTATGTTTATTTAATATCTTATGTTGAATTTGGTATCATTTAAAAAGCAATCAAATTCTAAAAAATTAAATAAAATAAGATTTATGAAGATAAGATAATTTCTGGACCCAGCCTGCTCCCATGCAGAGGGAGCAAATTACAAAGGAAGTCTTTTCTGAACCCGTAAGTATTGAGGTAACCTTGTGGAATTACCTACAAGCAACTCAGAAACTGCTCTGTAGACATTGTTCATCTATTGTTTATCATTTTATTCTAAGCCAAACTCCTGAATGACAGCAAAAAGAAGCTCCAGATGATCGGATAATATTTCTTCATAAAGTCAGCTTAAATCTCTGTCTAAAATGCATTATGAGACAAACAGGAAGCTGTTAACATTACTTATGCTCAAAGGAAAAAAGTATCCTGGTTCCTTTGTCAACCATTAGATATTAATTGTGCATGATTAAAGTGAGATTAAAGGAAATTAAAACAGAAAATGGGAGGCCTGGTTCTTGGTCTTGCGGGATTTGCACTGTAGCATAGGAGATAAGGCATCAGTTTAAACAAACATAGATATACACATAACATCTCAAGACAGAATAACATCACTGCCAAGAGAGGGTCACAGATGAGTTCAATAACTAGACCCTGCCATGGACTAGTATAATCCAGAGAAATTTTTACTAACACGGGGCAATTTGGAAGGAGCCTTCTAAGAGGGCAGGATTTTGTTAGCTGAAAAACAGATGACACACAGTTTAGGTGGCAAGAAAATCAAGTTGCAGAAGCAGCTTAGGAAAGAAATGTTTGAAGGAAACAACAGAATGACTAAAATGGAAGCTTTGCTCCAATAATAAAATCTTGTTTATTTTTATTTTTCTTACTTTGCCTCTGTCAGTTTACTGCTCTGTTTTGACTAGTACAGACTATCATGTTTTAATATTCCTGCAATTTTATCAGTTATAAGACATAATCTTTGAATTCACGGAGACAAGTGTCTCATTTCTTTGTGGGTCTGACCACTCTGGGGGATCCACAGATACTAGCTGCTAGACAGTTGATTACTGTGCCCACGATGAAACAGTATCCTAGTATGCTGTGTCCTAATAACACCAAAAGCATTAGTTTCTTGAGAAGCTAAACCAGGAGTGTATGGTTCACTTCTACACATTCTCCAGCTGCTCCTGAACAGCGTGATTTTTTTTTTTATCTGTTTCAAGGCGAACAGAAATATTCTCAAAAAATTTTTTTCTTTTAGCTACCAAGATTTGGGTCTGCCTTTTTATTGGTTATTTCCTGAGGGGAATGGAGTATTTGACCACTTTAAGCCAGTTTTCTTAGAACCAGCACATTTGGAAAATTTTCGGAGCCCTCCCCTTTGACTACCAATAAGGATCACTTTTGGATAAGTTGAAGAAGAGGCCAGATTGAAACAGGAATCAGTCAGGCTCCCTGTTGCATGTTTTTAATTCACACACCCACATGGCTACATCCAACAGAGGTGACCTGAATTTACTCCTTTGATGTTGCATACCATGAATTCCCATAGCAGGTCTGGGACAAAGGGAGCATTTTAAAGCTTTTTTCTAACATAGCCTTAGCAGATACCGACTGATCCTTTCCCAGGAACAGAGAGGGTCCCACCCCTGCTCCTGATTTTAGAATCATAAACATCAGTAAGACCAAGATGCTTTTACAGGGATGTAGTGACTTTGATTTCTCTTGGGTGGTCAAAACACAGCATGTGTGATATTATTACAAACCATGATTCAGAAAGCACATAGTTCTAGAGCGTTTTGTTTTCATTATGTTGGTGTCAATGGAAACAGTTGTGCTTCCTGATGTCTTACTGAGATGGCCTTTTTGGTCATTTGGGCCACTTTCCCAAGGATACTGCATGTTGCCTGACCCTTATTCCTGAGGAAATAAGTAGGACTTAGATTGACCCATTGTGGATAATGCAATTGCTCTAAGAATGGAGGAAGGAAAAACATGAGACTAGGATGCTCTCCAGAAATAATAACAGAGAATCTCATCCTGTTGTGTAAACTCTCCTTGTACTTTGCACTCTGTGTATGTGGTAAAAATATTATTTTTAAAGAGCTATTATACTCTGAAAAATATTATTTTGCATTAGGTTTGTTTTAGAGTTAAGGAAGATAAATAAGGCCTTATTATTAACAAGTTGATAAAATCAGCATTAGTATACCTACAGGAAGTTTTTGAATGAGTGCCAATTCTGAATTTACAAATCAACATTTCTTCTGTCTGTCAGTTTTCTGTAGATTGCCCATGATGACGAGAAGGTGGAAAGGAATAACCACGCCTAACCAGTGCTTCACTTGAAGACAGTTCAACACTCTGGACACCAGGTAAAAATAAAACAGATGATTTTGGGGATGCATGTTCTCTTTATAAAAGGAAGTATTCTCTTTGTCAGGTTTGATCTTTGATCTACAGATTCCTTCAAGAAGTTATATTTACTATCAAATACAATGTATAATTTCTTTATAAACATTACATCTATTTCAATTCTCTGTGATGTTTGACTAAAGTATACATTCATGCATTAATTCATTAATTTAATAAAGTTCCATTCATAATGGAAATATTTTAAAGATAAAAAGAAGACCTATGGCTATTTGATTGGATTTGTTATAATTCTAAGAAAAGAAAGAGGAATAGGTTAAATAATATTTCTTTAAAAAATAACTTTTACCAAATAAATATGTGCTTATATATTTAAAATTCAAATAAGTTTAAAGGCTAATAATTAAGGAAATAAACCTTTTGGCACAATTGCAGGAAAGCAACCACTTTTGACTTCTTTCATTTTTACTTTACTTTAGTGGCTTTAAATAACATCCTTACAGCTGTCTGGTGATTCCTAAACTTAGTGCTTATCGATCGACTACTTGTTACTATAGATTTAGACTTAAACTTTCTTAAAACCCTCAAGTTCTTTATTCTCTCAATATAGTTATATCACCGTTTAAGTTTAAATCTATATCTGAGTGTTAGTTATTAAGACTGTACAATAGTGTTTATTGCTGAGCCTGGTGAGATGATATGAATATATTCCCTTTATTGTAGAATTTTTGTTTTTCCTCAAATTAAGTGTTTCATTTTTTTTTCTTTTGCTAACTTCCTCTCTTACCATCTCTCTTTCTCCCTCTCTTGCTTCCTCCCTCCCTTTCTTTCTATTTTCTTTCCTTCCTTTCTTCTTTTTTCTTTTTTTGCTAAGTCTTCCCAAATCCTCCAAAATCTTTATTAAATGCTTCTCTGTTCAATTTTCTACAAAGACAAGTTGGTCAGATAATCTAGCAAGGTTCTTTTTCCCCCTTGGAGAAATCTCTCTAGTACCCTGTCTTCTCCCACTTTTATCTTGTCTGGTTGCTCTGAGACATTTTGTAAAGAGATGTAGCCTCTTTCTAGAAATGTGTACTCCTTTTACTTGATTTTTCTCTTTCCTTGTCTTTTTTTTTTTGTTTGTTTCCACTGGAGTTCATATTCCAGTAACACTTTGAGAAAGGTTCTATAGGCAATAAATATTTTACAAATTTGCATGTCAGGAAATATCTTTATTCTATCCTCACATTTTATTAAATTTTTAGATGATTATAGACTGAAAATAATTTTCACTTAGGATTTTAAAAGCATTTTCCAGTTATCTTCTAGATTCCTGTGTTGCTGAGAGGGTGAATGTCATTTTGATCCTGATCTTTTTTATATGACCTACTTTGTTCACTGTAAGCTTTTGAAATCTTCTCTTTCTCACCAGTATATGGATTTTATCAGAATGGGTCTTATTATGTCCTGTGTTCATCTCTTTTGCTGGGGCACTTGAATGCTTCTCTCAATCTGGAGATCCATGTTGTTAATTATGAGAAGTTTCTTTGTATTATATCATATCCTTAATAATTTCTTTAGTAGCATTTTCTCTAATCTTCATTTTTTTAAAATACTATTTCTGGAGTGTTGGATAATCTACATTGACAATTCTACTTTTTAAACAGTTTTTTCTTACCTCTCTTTGTAAGTTGTTTGTCTTTTTCAGTTTACTTATCATTATCTTTTAACACTTGTACTAGATATTAAATATTTACTTTTGGTGCTTGGTTGTTAAATTTATAATTATTTTTCTTATTCTCCATTTGGTTCTTTTTGTGTGTGTATGGTATTCTGTCTTGTTTCACCAAGGCATTTTTTTCCTCACATTTAGGGGCATTATTATCATTTCTTTGGAATTTTCTTGTCACTGCATATTCTCTATTTCTCTGAGTTTCTTCATTCCTTTCACTCATTCTGTTTTCTTTTTTCTCCTTGATGAATTTTCAGTGATGATCCTTCAGTGTCCAATCATACTTTTTAATGAGGCACTAAAATTCTAATTAGAATCTCTATGCACAGGGTAAGGTTCTCTTTTGGTTCACTGCATAATAGTTGGCTTTTTTTTTTTGTCATGAGCAAGACACAAGAATGTCTGTATCTGAGGTTAGTTTTCTCTGTGACAGTCATTTACTCCAGAAAAAAAAAAAATGTTTTTAATCTTCTGTTTGGGGATATAGAAACAGCCTTGGGCTTAACCAAAGTATCATAGTGCTTGGCATCAATTTTTGGTACCATGTCTATCCCTTTTGTGTTATAGTTTGGGACTATTCTGGTTCAGGTTCTCCAGAGATGATACCTCTTCTTTCCTTTAGGGATGGGGAGATTGCTGACTCCTTTATAGTGGAAGGGTCATCGCAGGTATCTAGAACTCTTAGTGTCTCAGACAATCTCTCTGTCTCCAACTCCTGGCCTACACCCCACCTTGGATAATACCCGATATTCCAATGTCTGAATTTTTCTTGACTATCACTATGTGAGTGTGCTTGTTTATCTTTTATCAGTATCTCCTATTTACATTTAGTTTGTTCTTCTTTTACTCTGCTAAATCAAATGCCACTATACCACCTTCTTTCTGCCTTCACACGGTATGGTTTAGAATTATAAACAATCTTCTAATTTTAGCAAATATCAGAGTTTGTATAGGAGGCTGATGACTCCCAAAAATATGTTCATGTCCTCATTCCCAGAACCTGTGAAAGTTACCTCGTTTGGAAAAAGGGTCTTTGCAGATGTAATTAAGTTAACGATTTTGAGATGAGGAGATTATCCTGGATTATGCAGGTGGGTCCTAAATGACATCACAAGTGTCCTTAGAGGAGAGGGCCAAAGGGAGATTTTGGCACACACAGAGGAGAGGGCCACATGAAGATGGAGAGATTGGAGTGACGTGACCACAAGCCTGGGAATGCCAAGAGATGCAGGAGCCATTAGAAGCTAAGAAGAGGCCTGGAATAGATTCTCCCACAGAGCCTCTGAGGACATGGTCCTTCCAAAAAGCATGATTTCACCCCAGTAAAACTGATGTTAAATTTGGCCTCCAGAACTGCAACAGAATAAATTTCAGTTGTTTTTAAGCCACCAAGTTTGTGGAAATTTGTTATAGCAGCCACTGTAAACAAATATAATTTGTATTAGAGTTTCTTTTGCTCCCCCATGTTTGATGACAATTTTTAGAGGAGAAAGACATAGAAATATTTATTTTACCTTCTTAAATTGGAATACTTTAATTCTTTGATTTAGGATGGGTTTTATTTCTCAGAATTTTGTCCTTGTTATAAATTATGTACACTTTCAGAAATATGGTGCTTTTCTAGATATGGGATTTTAACAGTGTTTTTATTTATTCCTCTACTCTTCTTATTATATTGTTTCCTGTCAAATCAGGAGACAAATATTTCTTCTTTCCCTCTTTCTCCTTTCCTTTCCTTGTCTAATATTACATCAATTATCTACCGAGTGTTAGGCAGTATGACACATTTTGGAAATACAGAAACCAATAAAGCAATTTTACTGTCATCCATGAGCTCACTATCTTTTAGTATAAAGCAGGATCAAAATTAACATGTTTAGTGTAAGATATAAAGCCAAAAACAGAAATAAAAATCAACAACTAAAATACAATACCAAATGCTAAGTTAGATATATGAGCAAAATGTTGTGATCTTACAGAACATATTGCCTTGGCTGGATAGATTTATTAAGTAGTGCTTGAGCAGGGTCTTAGGGGATGAATTAGGATTTAAAAAAAAAAAAAAAACTGAATGCGGGAAAGGCATTTATGGAAATGAACTGGCTCTGCAGAAGGTGTATACATGTTAAAGAGCCCCAAATGGCAAGACATTTAATGTACCTGGAGCATAGATTATTAAGGGTGGAGGGAGCGTAGGGTCATGAGACCATAAAGGTCAGACTATGATGAATATTTTTTTCTGTGCTAAGGAGTTAAGATTTTTACTACTTTGGAAATGGGGGAAAATTGAGGCTTTCAGGAGGAAAATGTCCTACTTGTCTTTTAGGAAGAAAGCTCTGGCAGTATTTTGATTATTGCACTGTTCAAGAAAGGCTGGGCAATCAGTGAGAGGATTTCGTGAAAGACCAGGTGAGCAGTAGGTAACAATGACAGGAGCCAAAACAGTGGATTTACTGGGATAAAGATAAAGGATGGAATGAAGAGATAATTCTGAAACAAAATTGGCAGAAGGATGGAATTTCTACCTTTGAGAGGAAGGAACAAGTGCAATGCTGGTGGTCACAGAGAGCAACTGGATGCCGGGGCGGAGAAGAACCCAAACAGATCTGGACATAAGCAAAGGAGATGATACCAACACTGAGTCTTAAAAGAGAGAAGGACCAATTTATCTGCAAAAGAAAAGGATCAGGGAAATAGATTGTGACAGCTGGGCTCTCCAAACACCATAGACGCTCCGAGAAAAGGCGCGGACAAGAGAACAGAATGGTGGCTGGATCAGCTCAGGGTGGAGAGGTGGGAAGGAGCCAGTTCATGAAGACCTCTGATTAATGTCCCCATCATTTCTTTCTCTAAATGTTCATTCTTACATTTATACCAATCTTTGGGCCTGATATAGTCTTTTGTCAACTGCTATGACTTTCTTCCTTTTAAAGTATGTTCAGACCTTTTATCTTTCAGGACAGCCATCCCATTTCATGTTTTGGGGAGAAATTTGTATGGATTCATGCTCACTAAAAATGTTATCTTCAGCTGTTTTATGCATTTATAATACACCGTTTATTCATTCAGTACATATCTAGTAAGTAAAAAGGAACAGCCAAGACTTGTTCTACACCTTCCATTGTTGGAACTCAAGCATATGAACATGTGTTTTCTCGTTTAACAAATGTTAAAGAAAAAGACAACACCCTCGTAACAGGTCTTCACAGTTCTCTCTGCTTACCAGTATTCTGTCACATTTGACTATTTCTTCTTGAGCTTTGTTTCCTGAAAGGGAAGGGGACAGGAGGGGAATAAAATTTGTAATGTGCAATCTGCATAATATATTCCAAGGTGCTTTAGCTCAGATATTTTAGGTAACTTTCTGATCACATGGCATAGTTAAATCAAAATCAACTTTCTTTCCTTAAAAGCTTCAAAGTTAATTAATTTAGCTACGTATTGGGGACAAAATGACAAACATGAAAACAATTCCCCAATATAATTAAATAGCAGCTGGGATCTGAAAAACAGCTCTTTATTAAAAATTTTAGAGATGGAATCATAGAACTTTATTTGCCTTTGTATTCGATGTCTCATCACCTTCTCTTCTAATCGGAAGTTTAGGTCTGAGGTTTTGGACATAGGGTCCGGGAGCTCAGAAAGGTAGTTATGTGGCCTAAGATTAACTCTTTAGAATTCGCTAACTCAACAGGCTAAATTTCAAAACAACATAGACACTCACACTTTCAAACATAGGATGAAAAGGGCTTTAGAGCCAGTGTTTTAAGAGCATTAAATCAGATTCAGCAGCCCAGATTCTGGGAAGATTGACTTTGTTGGCAATATCCTCCAGAATTTCCCCTAGAGGGCCCTAAATATTCTAATCTAAGGCCTGATAACAGTTGTGTTGTGAGGAGGTGAAAGTAATCTTCACGTGCACTCTATTTTATTTTTGTAGGAGTTTCCATAGAAAGTATTTTACCCATATAAGAATTCGTGTCTTAATACTGTAAGAATTTTTGGCAACAAAATATGTAAGGAGATTTTTGGAATTAGGAAGGCTACAGGAACAGTAAACTTTGGGTAGGTTGGCCTCTCTACACTCCTCAAACTGTAGCATGTAGCGTGCTCTTCACTACCTGCTCAAGGAAGCCCAGGTCTCTCCCAGAGACATCCCTGCATAAGTGCCAAAGAGAGTCTTGGCTTTTGCTCTTGGCTGAACTCTGCCATTCTCTGTGGCTGGAATATGCCAGAGCACATTTGCCAATGCCTCTGTTTTCTTTTCCTTGATTGAACTTGTTACCATTCTGTCTTCCTAAGTCTATCTCTGGGGTCCAAGCAGAATTAGCCACCCAACAGCTAGGGCAATGACTTGACTGGATGGAATCTATTGACAGTAAGGCAGATGGCACATCTGAGTATCCCACAGGTGATCAAAGACTATCTGGATATCAGGACTCCAGTTTAGTCCTGGCCTCACAAAAGATCCTCCCTTGAGGAGCTCAACACTTGCCCCTTAAACAGTTTCCTGTAGGATCAGACTTCAACTTTGACCTCTCACGACACAAGACATGTGACACGCACTTTTGCTTCTTCCCAATTTTTGACTTTTCTCCATTGTGTAAATGTCTTTATTTTCTTCTGTCTGAATCAAACTTGTACTTTCCAGCCACTCTAGCTGTCTCAACCACCTCCGTCGTCATCTCCAGGCCTGTCAGACCATTTTCTACATTCTGCTCTAAAGTCTCTGCTTATATCACTCTAGCAACACACGTGAGAACCATTTACACACCTGCATTCCCTGTCAGTTCTACAGGAGCCATGCTTTCTCTGCCTTCCCAGCTCCCATTCTAATCATTTATTCATTTTTGTCAGATTTCAGAGTATGGGAGTTCATTTAATACTCTCTTTCTCTCTCTCCCTCCCTCCCCCTTTCTAATCTTCATACTTACTTCCTTTACTTATTTCACCGTTTTTTGTTTTAACAAGATCTTTAAAGGACAGCTCCCGGACTGTATGCTTTGCATATTTATCAAAACAGAAGTTGAGCTGGGGGCTCCTGACCAGCCTGCTCTCTGATTCCTCAGCATGAGATTTTGCCCTTGCACTTTGATACCTTGATCAGCTTTCACTTTTTATGAATGTCCTAATGGGTCATTTTTTTTGTGTTCGCTTGCTTGCTCTTTTTTCCTTCTCTCTTTTTCCTTTCTCTCTTTCACTCTTTCTTCCTTGTTTTGCTTTCTTCTTTTTTTTTAAGCAACCTCACTCAACTGCCAATCGCTCACCCATTCGACTGCTTGCATCCTATGCTGCAGTAAGATACTTTCTTGCTTTCCTGCTGCTGCCCAATCCTTTGGGACCATACAGACAGGGAGGGTCTCAGACATGAGTTATTTTAGATTGTCTGGGAAGATCTAATTAAGGGTCAAAGTAGTAGATGCTATGGGAGGGCATTTGTCATTGACTGAAAGAGATGACTCTCACCATATGCTCTCAAAGGAGAAAACAAAGGCAATATGCATACGTGAACCTGATTTTATATATGCATTTTTAAATTTTTCCTAGGGATCTAAGTAACAGGGTAGAAGCAGTGAAATTGAAGGGAAGGGTAAATTTTCAATTACTTGTAAAAGGAAAACAATTTCAAGTACTGACTAGACTTGGGAGAGTAAATAATCCAGAATAAAAGTAAGGCTTTAAGATTTTTGCGATAAAGAGAATGCTGGAATTCGTAATACACGTAAGTTGCTAATGTCTGCCTCTTCTTTTTTTTTTTTTTTAATTAAATATATACTTAAATTGCATTTTAAAATTTAGGAAAAAATATCAGAAAGTAAAAATTCTTGATTCTGCCATACGGAGATGACAGTTGCTGTCAGTTTGATACCTGATCTTTTCACTATATTTGAAAACACCCATTTTATAAAACTGGGATCATACATTATCCAGAGTTTGGGCTTTTTTCTACTTTTGCTTATCTAAAGTTCACATCTCATAACTCTTTAAAATAATTATTTTTAATGGCTATTTAATAATACATCATAAGAATTGATAAACAAAAATATTGGTCTGTCTCACTGATGAGTTTCTTACAAAAGAATCCTTGATATAATAATACTGAGAATCACTCCTCATCTTAGGGCCTGTTCACTGATCAGTGACTCTCTGGAAGTGCTTTCCTCCCACATACTGTCATGTTGTTCTCCCATACTACACTTAGATTATGGCTCAAATGTCACCATACCAGAGAGACATTTTCCCAAGCACCTATGTAAAATGTCACAACCACCAACCTCCAAAATCATTTGTTTCCCCATCACCCTGCATTATTTTTTGTCTTAATGTTCAATAGTACTTAATATGTTATGTTTATTTGGTTACTTGTTAATCGTCTATCTCTGCCTCCTCTAATCCAAGACCAATTAGGCAGAAATTCTGTCTGTTTTGTTAAATACTTTTTCACTAGTGTCTCAAACAGTGCCTGGCACATAGTATGTGATTAATAAATACATGATCAATGAATAGATAAATAAAAAGAAAAAACACGAGAATTTTTGTACATATAAATAAGTTAGTTTCCAGAAAGCTTTTCCAATTTATATATTCACAAGCAATGTGTAAGAATATCCATTTTAATACAGAATAACTCATTTTAAATACTAATTTAAAGTTATAAAATAATAGGAAAAATGTATGGTATATATCAATGTTGCTTTAGTTTTCATTTTTTTATTTCTTCTTTGAATCATCTGTTCCCCTTCTTTATCCATTTTTTATTAAGGTATTTGTTCCTTTAAAATAATATGTGAGAGCTTTTATGCATTAAATGTGTTGAAATTTTTCACATATTTATTGATATCTTCCCTCTTTTATTTATAATATTCATTCAAATTTTCCTTATATTTTGTTTCTATAGACTGAATGACATATTAAAAATTTTTTCTTTATATTTTGTGACATCTTAGATTTAAGAATGTGTGAAGTCAAATATTATAAGATTTCTTCCAGCAAGCTCACCTATATTATTGCAATAGATTTCAAACACATCTCTTACTTTTTGAAGTTTATCATTCATTTCACTGTTGTAATTTCTTAGAGTGTTATTTCTCATCCTTACACATTTTTCTTTCTTTATCCACTATGCTTTTTTCTCTTTTTAAAAGTTTATGCTTTCAATTAATTTTTTTGTTTTTATTTTAAGTTATTTCTCCCTTTTATTCTGTATTTTAGGGGTCATAGCTTCATGAATTCTATTTAAAATGCTTGTTTTCACTTATTTTAATAGATGATATATTCAGTTATTGTTCTCCTTTTGAAAAGGTTCTTATCCTTTTTTGTATTTTTGTATACTCCCCATCTTATATTTGTGTTCTATTTGGTCAACACTCTGGATAAGCCTCAATCTAGCCAATGCCATATGTACAACA